>VZRS01013122.1:74410-284420 GCA_013398055.1 Ifrita kowaldi | reverse complement strand
TGTGTGTGTGTGTGTGTGTGTGTGTGTGTGTGAAGGAGCTTGAAATACCACTTTGAAAAACACTTACCCCAAGACATAAGCAACTTTTATGTTACAGGAATCCTTCCACAGAAGTTACCCATAACTCAGGGTCTAAAAGGAGGCAGCATCTATCAGCTTTTTTTTGTACTGCAAACAGGTGGTGAGGCCTTAACATTTAAACGCATTCCTCAAATTTCCTCCGTCTACATAGCACATAGCATATTTTAAATGGTTTACCCAATTTATTTGCAATCTTCATGTCTGTTGCAAGCATAATGAATACATGCTGAGATATCCAACAACAACAAACCAATCATCACTTGCCAGAACAACTTCAAAGCTCTAAGACATGTAGTGAAAATCAAAACGATGCTGCAGGAATTTATTTTCCAGACTCTTCTATTTAGAGCTTACTAGCAGCTCTGCCTTTTAAGTGTCCTCTCTCATATGGTGAGGAGAAATACATCCTGCTGCTATTTACTTATCTTCTGGCACTGGCTGCTAATCACAGCCAGGCTGTGATTCTGTTATTTCATCCCTAGGACTCCAGTCAATCCCTACTTCGGGGAACAGAAGACTCGACCCTATTGCACTCCTTCCCATTACTGGATGGTTTGGAAACTTGAAGCAGCTGAATCAGACACACCCCTGCACTTAACAAGCACATTGTTCAGGATCTATTTTATCTGTTAGGAAACGGCCTCAACTGCTTTTAAAAAGTACTTTCAGACATCTGTCTATAATGGTAAACAGCATAAAGTAACAGGAGATTTCTTCTTCTCTTCCTATTTTAAACTAAACCAAGAATTATCTCACATTTACAACGGAACTCTTAAGATCTGGACTTGAGCCTAAACCAGAATTTTTTAATAACCCAAAATAATAACTTCTGTTGGCAAGACAAAATCTAAATTACTGACACAGGGGATTATTTAACTGTTTACTGAAAGATACATACATGGCAGAGTGAAAAAGGGTGCAGAATCTCTTCTAGAAACTTGTTCACTTGGAGTAGCACCTTACCACCAGGTTACAATGTACATTGCTGCCCTTGGGTAAAGGTTCTGTTCAGGAGTTTGTGACTTCAAGGAATGTGAGCCACAGTTTTCCTTTTTCTTTCCATGAATTAAAATCCCTCACAAAATTTTTGTTCATGACTTCTGCATTACATTATTCTATAATATCCTGCTCTGTGCAGGATAGCATGTATAATAAATGGAAAACAGACACGATCACTCTGGGATTTCATTCATTCAGAATTTTTTATGGATTTATATGCATGAAATTTCCTTCTGTCTTTCAAATAGTCCAGTCTGGAAATGCACCAGATTCAACTTGCTGTATTTAGGAGACATTTAGCATATGTTCTGACCAGTTTAAAAAGGGACACCACAATAATATAGGAGGCCAGGACCACAATAGGACGGTAGGGCTCTATTTTTTAAAAGTTCAAATTAATTTGAGAGAAGGCATCAAAATATTTGTGTTAGGAATATATTATATTATTGCAAATAATTCTTTTATCCTATCTATTTTTTATTTATCCAAGTGTAGCAATACGAAGAGGCACTGAACACAGAAAACTTCCCTACAGGAAAGACAACAAAAGTGGATTGGGGGGATTCCTGGAAAAGACTTTTTTTTCCCCGTGTTTGGATGGTGTTGCTATCATGGCCACCAATTTCTAGCAATACTCAATCCAAATACATTTCTTAATATAATCAAGCAAATGTCTTTCCATTCACTTTTCCATTGCTACTTTTACAGTCTTATAAATGTGCCTACCCAACTTAAACTCACAAAATCATCCATACAGCTCTGTGAGCTACAAGCAAATACAAGTGTTTGCTTATCAAACTAAGAGCATATTAAATATATACAATAAATTCCATATGAAACGGTAAAAATATATTTAAACTCCAATTATTTAAATAGTTTCTTAAGTATATTTGCAAATGGATTTCATGTATCCAGTATTAACATACAGACATCCGCTGAGATAACTACAGCTGTGTATGAAGTGCATAAAATGCAAATGCAGCTGTGTGTCCTGGCTGAAACCAGGTGTCCTGATATTCCAAACCTGGGCCCTGACCAGATGACATCAGAGCCCACTTCTAAGTCAGCCCCTGACACTTCTTCTCAAAAAAACCCAGGGCATAAAAGGAAACAAACAAGCCAGAATTGTGGAAATGTCCCTTGTTTCCAACATGGAACTGAGATGTAGTCAGGACATGCACCTCAGCCCCTCTGCTTAAAGAAAGCCAGAGGAAAAGGCAATGTGTGGTCAGCAGATTTAAAATGCTCTGCAGTACACTGTACTCCCAACATTTTTCAGGGCCCTCATATTAAAAAATACTGAAAAGCCATTATTCCAGAGATCAGCTGCTCATAGCAAATATCTGTGGGTTTCCTTCCCTGCAGTCACTGCACCCCTGCCCCCTGCAGTTCCCATATATTTTGTACTCAGAGAACTAGATAAATATGAACGAGTGATAAAGGAAAATTCCTGACAGTGATAATTACTAACACAAGCATGGGAAAAAAAAAATCTACATTTCATCTGTCTTTATAACTGATTACATCCCACCATACTACTAAAGAACTAAAGCACATTTTCCAGTATTTTAGTACATATGGGAAACTGAGACACAGCCAGCAAGGCCATTTCAAAAGGAAATAGCTTCAGTCTTCCAGAGTTCAGAAAACTATTCCATTTCTTTAAAAATATCTCTGAAATCCCAAGGCAGATTAAATCCAGAAAATGTGGAATACAAATCAGTCTGAAGGCCCAGGTTAGCTTGATGAGATTCATTTTCAGCCATTGGCCAAAATGTATTTCCCTTCCCGCTTACACTCAACAAATCACTGCTTGTGCATTTTTTCCTCTCTATTTCACATTATCACCCTGACTTGCTCAAAACAAAGAAAAAGCCTGGTCTAGGCAACGGCACCTGAAATGGTGCCGTTCATGGCAAGAGAAAAGCATAATCCAGCAGAGATGCCCCACTGACCTGAGCCCTAATTCAGCTGCTTGCTTGGCACTGTTGGTTTTTAATCTCAAACATGTCACCAAAGGGGAGTTTATGGGGAGTGCAGTTTGTGGCCAGCAGGCACTACCAAGTGGGTGGTGAGAGGACACCATTTTCATGGCATGGCATTAACTAACATCTACTTTATAAAGCAAACAGAACATCATAGTAAATGCACAGAAATTCCAGAGAGCTGTAGGAATCCATGCTAGAGTATGAACACCCCACCAGCTCCAACAAGCCTTCAATGAAGTACACCCAGTGTTTGCTCCGTGTGGCAACTGCACGTTCACCCCACAGCGTGTTTGGGGAAATGCAAAGCAGGCACTTGTGGAGCATTTTCCTTTCAGTAAAGCAATGCCCACCCAGTTTCCTGCCCGTTAAATTCCAATTGCTTCAGGTTTTCAATTTCTAAAAATGCTCTTCATATGTGAAGTGCCTACATTTTCTGACACATGGCACTCACTGACACAGAATCATACATGCTACTAGCCACAAACCTTACTTATGACAATGTGTCCCTGGTGGCAAAATTCCCACAAAAAGGTCCCTTGCAAAAACACTATGTCTTTCTGAAGAGCATTCTTCTACACAAGTCATTCTTCTCACTAGAGATTAAAAGGCACAACTGAAGATCACATCAGTTCCTCCCAATTTTTTAGCTTATAACAACAATGTATTTTACATATATATATTAAAAACTAATGTAGAATTTATACATAGCTTGCACTAAGGCACAAATCAATCTATTCGTAGCAATGATAACAAAAGGAGGTGGATTCACACAGTTCAGACAACTGTGTCTCTTTATACTGGTTTAGAGACCAGTACACAGTTTTTCCTCTGATGACACATTATTTGACATTAATGAACCAGAACAGCATTCAAGAAGCCCAACACCACCAACCACAGTGTTCAGTCTTTGAGTTGAAAACTACCAAGCCCTTTGAGGCAAATCAGTGTCAATCCCCTATTCATCTATGGATTTAATTGTTACATAAAGGATGGCAGGTTTTATCAATTACTCCCAGAAATCATTGTTCCAATGCTTACTTACAGGAGCTGCAAACCTGAGAATAACTTGCTAGAGTTTAGTTAGACAAAAATCCATTAGATCATCTCTTTCTCTCTCACATTCAGAAAAATGAAGGTACAGTGTGGCCCTAAATACCTTTTTCAGAGATTGTTTCACACTGGTTATTTTTAAACTCTTGAACCTTATTTCTTAGTTGTCATTTACCTCTGAAGTCAGGTCAGTATCATTTTTTCTTACAGATAGTGAACAGCTCCAGAAACTTCTAAGAACAATGGTACAAAAAAGCATTTAGAAACTGTATTGCACCATGTTGTGTGGTGTAACACCAAGTTTTAGTTTGGTTGGACATTTCCAGGTGTATCAAATACATGCATTCTGTGTTCTAATTCCTTCCTATTTTGAGTAAATATGTATATCTGCGTAATTCAAAACAACAAATAAAGTGTGTAAATTATAAATAAAAGGCAAAAGTGTTAAAATTTTCATTTTAAATTGAAGTGTGATTTATAGAGACAATAAATTCTATACACTGACTTGTCTAACATCCATGGTTTTCACTATGATTCAGGAAGGCATCTGTTTTTCTGCTGGCCCTGAGTAGAACATATTTATCATAACAGTAATAATAAAGATTATTATAAGCATAGTTATTATTCCATTATTAAATGGTATATTAATGTGAATTCTATCCATTTCCACCTTACATATGATCCAAACATAGTCACATCTGTCAGTACCAAGGAGTAATGTACAGTGGATGCATTACTCTACACCCTCTCATGATTTGATGATGAGTCTGAAAATGCATGGTATTTTTCTTAAAACTCTAGGTTTGGGTCATATTACTTATGAGGATTTAATCTTTCATGAAAAGAAAGAGAATTATAGCCCCAAGCATGCAAAGGAAATCTTTAAAACACAGAGTAACAAAAAAAAAAAGAAAAGAAAAAAAAAAAAGCATGGAGGGAAGCCTAAAAAGCTAAACAAGTGGAGAAGACAACTAAAAAGCTAATCTGACTTTAACTTTTTTTTCAAATGACTCATGAGTTCATAAGGTTTTGAATTGGAAATACTGACACATTTCTGTTCCAGCAATTCCTTTAGAAGTGTGTAGTCAGGACTGCATCCCCTTCCTTACCAAATCACAGCATGTTCTGTCCCTTGAATTTCAGTCCCATTCATTCCCTAATATATTCCTTCACCATCCCCTAAAATTCTCTATTGTCCTTCCAGAAAAGAAAGAAACACCCCAGTCCCTGCCACTCTCTCCTTCTCTACCTAGGCTTCCAGGTTTCAAACTAGTCCTGCCCTACTCATGTTCCTTACCTGGTATAATTGTGGTTGGTCAGAAAAGAATAAATATAGACTAAGATAACTGTTACTATGAAAAAACAAATCTTTATAAATACAAATTTGGTTTCTCAGAATGAGAGCAAAACAGCTGTTTTTACTTTGTTGGACTTTTTTTTCACAGTGGGAGAACTAGCATCAGAAAGTGCACTGTAAAATCCCAATGGAGACAAGGTCAACCATCACTGGAGTAACTCTATCTCACACAGTTACTTTACAGCAGAATCCAGGCTGGTTTTCCACACCGGCATGAGTAAATGCACATTAATTATCTAGTGGTGAAAACACATCTTCTTGGCACTGAGGACAAAGCTATCTTTTTGTTCGCTTTGGCACAAAATCAGTTCTCAAATGTATTCCATCTCATAGTATTGAAACAGTTCACAGATTCATTTAGAATGCAAAAACTCTCATTTTGGTGGCTGATATTAATCCAGAAGCACCTTGGATGTTTATTGTCAATATACCTGATGTTTAATTATTTAATTATCAATACACCTGCTAACCATTAAAGCACTGCAGTTTTAAGCAGCTGAAGCTAAACGAACAAAAGACATCTGTAAAATTAGCCTCACTACCACACAGGGTTATTCCTGATTTTTCTGTTTTAGAACTCCACTTTATGCTGGAGACAGAATCAGAGAAGAATATCAATCTAAAAATCTATAAATTAAGGAAAAATAAAAGTGGAATTGTTCCCAGATAAGCATACATTTGTGCCTTTTACCTTAAATCCAGTGCGGTTCCACCCAAAGCTGAATTCCAGAAAAAGGTCATCTCAATTTTACAAATTTCAGGCAAAATCATAAACACGTTCTGCTAAGGTTGACATAATCTATTAAGATATTTCTGAATTATAAGTTGTCCCTTGTCATAACTGTACCCTTAACTCTGTAATTCCTTACACTCAGGAAGACTCTTCTTTGGTATATTGTCTTGACCTTCTAAAAAAGAGACCTTTGTTATGTTCCCACAGCTGCAGCCCAACCCACTGACACATTTTGTGCAATAAAAAAATGCATGAAGCAAACTGTAACCAATCCCTTCCACACCTTATCATGGTGGTAAAAGACACCCAGTACCCAGACCTTGCACAGAACACTGCAGTTACCTGACCACACGTGTGAACAAGCCCCAGGGAAGACCAGACACACTGGCCTGCTCCGCAGCCATCACACTCAAACACAGATTTCACACAGAGCAGTCACCGCAAGAACTGCACACATCTGTCTGCTCATCTCCCCTGCACATAAACAGAAAACATCCTCCCACATTTTGGCTGCATTTAATCTATTGTTTCTGAGAGGTTGAAGTCTTTTACACAAAAAATACAAGCTTAATAATATCATCTCTGGCAGCAAATGTACTGTTCAGTCATGGTTTAGACTTTTAGCAGCTAACTTTTCATAAAACTAAAGATCTTAATAAGCAACACAGCATTAACTGTATTTGTTTCATGACATTAACCTCATCTACTATCAACAGCATCAGACTATTCCTTCTTTTTGTTTAGTTCTAGTTTCCCATTTCAAAATGCTTTATTAGTACCCAAGTTTTAATTAATTGCACATGCATTTCCCCAGTTTTCAAGAAAAGCCTAACATCAGCAATATATGTATCAGATGCATCTTATCATTTCCCAACTCCTACCTTTGCTCCTACATCCTCCTCCCACAAACCATCTGCAGAGTCACACAAAACAACACAAAGCAACCCACTGCCAATAAATTCCCATTTAGTCAGCATCAGAGTATCAGGCATTCATCATATGCATTGATCCAAAAACACTGAAGGGGACATTGGTTTTCTGCATTATCAAGTAGTTTGAAGTTAGTTTACCTTCTCACCTTGTAGAAAACAACTCAATTATAAATAAAATGGAGCTCAGGTATTTTGCTGTAAAATCCTTTCCAGGTCATGAGAACAGAAAAAGCTTAATGAGCCCTGGCCTACTGCAGGTCGCATGTTTAGTGTCAGGTTCTGGCAGGTCTGCACTACTCACAATCAATCTTCCTCAAACTGAAATCCTGACATAGCAGATATTTATTTATGCTATTTATATAAGGGAAAGCTATTGGGTTTACTTTATGCTTGACAGACATCCTCACATAACTCTAGACGAGCTCTGGATTCCTGAGCTCTCATTCCTGCTCCCGCTCTGGATTCCCTTACTTAGTTCTCTTGATCCACTCTTGACTTCCCTCAATGTCTGTCCATCACTGAGAACCTTGCTCTGGGCTGCATTTCTCATGACCTGCCACACAATTTTCAACTGGTTCACCGTTACCTTCTCAATACAGACTTAGCATAGGTGACTATTAATGTGCTTGCTGGTTTTATTCTGTAACTGCATCATCATTATTAGCTGTCCAATTTCACACTCATTAAAATTACAGGTAAAACATATGTTTCAGTTAAGAAATTTCTTGGCATTTTGTAAGATTCAAAATATTTCATTAAATGAACTAGCAATTTAAATGTGGCTGTGAATTACCCTCCAAAAAACAATTTCAGGTTTGCATTTGACAAAAATAATGTCTGAATATTACTTCAAGTGCAAACTAGCCACAAAAACATATTTAAACAATGCAGAAGAAAAACTTACACAGGCACACGTTCATCAATATACTGGGCTTGACTGGGTTGCCTAAATATAGGTCATCTAGTGATATTCTGGATACCAAGGTGTGCACAACCTCTAAGCAGGCCCAGCAAATAAAAAAACCTACTTTTCTGAGGTGTGCAAGAGCATGTGTGCATTCAGCAGGTTGTCACATGGCTTCACCAGCAGGTTGGGTCATGCTGTTATATTCAGGATTGTAGCTGGCACTGGTTTGCAAGCTTCATGCTACTTTTGAATAATGTACACACAGGGCTGGGAGGTTTTCAGTATTTGTAGAATAACCTATGTTTTGGTTTGACTCAACTCCAGTTTCAGCTTGCACATGTCTGGCTTTGCAAAAACCTGATGTTTGAATTCAAATACAATCATTAGGTAATCTTCCAGTTACAAAATTATTTAGAGCCTTAAACCATAATTTGTTTTTTCTTGTATTATGAACATGAAAATCATTTACCTGATATTTAGTTTGCATAATTAACATGAACCATGTCCTGTAAATTTTAATGAAGTTGAAAATATTTTGCTGGTACGTAGTGCCTTCCAGAGAAAAGGCAGAGTATGTTGGCTAATTCTGAAGTCCTTAAAACATCTGATGTAGCATGACAAATAATGGAATCAGGGACAAAATTTGCACATACCCTGCCTAAAAACTATTAATGCTAATTAGTCTCAGATAGCTCTTTTGAAATTTATTTTTTCCTGATGATTTCTTTTACTGTTCATTGAATGAATTCAGAAAACACAGGCTTTGTGAAGTTTCCTGTACAATCTCCTCCTAAGATCAGGATCCTTACCTTTGCATTGCATAAATTCTGTACTATGCATATATTCTGTGTACATTCTCAAGTATTTCAAATGTATAGATGTAATTTGAGCATTCTACCTTTTTAGCTATGATTAATAGTCAAGAAAATTATTTAATAAATTTATAATATAAGAGGATCTTTTTCCATTGCACCATGAAACAGCAATTTGAAGATGACATTTAATGTACGTAAAATACTTTGAAATGTAATTAATTCCATCAAAGGATATTAAATACTTTGAAGTTTCAAAAAAAAAAATCCCTAGGTTATATAATATTACTTTGTTCCTATATTACAGTTGAGGAATGTGTAGTATTTGAAAGTATTTGTCCCTTGTTTGTGGTTGTTCAGCTGGAAAGATTTCTTTTATTGTTGTTTTCTAATGAAATGATGTACAACCACCACTCAACCTGAAGTAAAAAGGGCAAATAAATTGCTTCTTTCAAAAATTCAGGCCTACATGTCTCCCAAATTAAAACACTGAAATCTTAACCTCTCCAAAATAGTAGGCCCATTCACTCTGAGATACTGTGAGGACGGCTACTCATCAAGTACATTCCTTCCTCCTTTTTTTTCTTAGCAGGCCAACTAAAGGTCACTTTGCAGAAATTTGACCTTAGTCTGCAGTAAGTTGGAAAGATAAATTCAACTCTTTTTTTAAGCTAGATTATATTTAACACCTGACTTGTGTTAATTAATAGCTTTTATAAAATTTGAAAGCACTGTCAATGTCAGACTGAAAACTAGTGCTTTGCTCAGTTTACTTGCTTCTCTATAATAATAATAATAATAATAATAATGATTTTTGTGTTAACATGTCGCCATGGGAGTTGGACTCCACAATCCTCTCAGCTCCCATCTAACACAAGATATTCTATGATTCTGTAATCATTTCACCATTGCTTGCCTGATCATACACTGTGAGAAGTGCTGTAGTTCTGTTTCCCGGAAAGAAATTTGTTCCCAGAATTTTACAGGAGTGATACTGTATTTTATCAGCCTCTCTGGTCACGTCTTAAAAGTATTCAAGAGGAATGGACCTAATTTCACCTTATTTTGAAGGACAAGAAGTTAAATTTGCTGAGTATATTCTGCTAATATATTCTTTCAAGTATTTTAGAGATTTTTTTAAAGTGAGGTATCTCTTATTTAGAAATACAGCTACATCACATGCAACATTAACAACACTGGTATTGAAAGGACACATTCAACCACCTACCTTTCATCCACTGGAAAAAAAAGAAAAATATGTTTTTTTCCTGAGATGATCCACAAGTATCTGGGGTTTTTTTCAGTTTTACTAGAAAGTGATGAATCCCTGCTCTCCACAGCCAGAAGTCTCTGTAATACACTGCATGTCCTATTTTGTCATGCTGAACTTCAGCTTGATCCTGACAGAAGACAATAGCTCAGCAACAGTACTACTTCAGTCTGATTCTGTCTCATGAGCAATTATCAAACACAAATAAAGATGTCCAGTTCCCATGTTTTTGGTACCTTTCCTCAAAGGAATTCTTTTGCAAGGACATTTCATCCTCTGGCGTGGTCGTTGCAGTTGAAAAAATGGCTTCTGGCTGCCTCAAAGGTGCTTGACTCTAGGTGGAAACCTCCGTTTTCACACGCACACACTCCCCAGGCAGGTTTTTAAACTTTCTAGCTGCACTTTTTGAATGGATTTTACTCTTAAACACTACATATTAACTTTTGCTTATTTTTTCTACTCTTTAATTTTTATCATTAGTCCCCTCCATAATTAAGAGAAATATGATTTCTCCACATTAAACTTCCGTCACATGAAAAGAGGATCAATTGCTACACACAGTTACTTACACTCCCTTCATCACAACCTAAGAAAGTCCCTTCCAATAGGAAAACACAACTTTTGTTGCTGTTGTTTTAATTAAGCATTTATGTTGACTCTCCAGAAATACAAGCCAGAACCTGCAGTGTTTTTTCCATACACTGGAGTGACAAACATACTTTCAGTCAGAAATGTTTCCAAATGAAGAGCTACACTTTTAACTCATTTATAAACATACAGAAAATCTCTTTTTCTTAAAAGGTCTCACCACCATTACACCCACAGGAGAGATACTTATTAACACAGTACAAGGGTTTCATCTCAGGTAACACAGAGTGCGGTACCTGGATCACTGGAAAAGAAACAGCTGCAGTGTAACACATGGAAAAGCAATTATGGAAACTGATGTGATGCCAAGTTGCTAAGTATTATCAAATAAGGGTCTTCTCCTGCCAGCTATAGAGGAGTGCTTTAATCCCTAGCCGTAAAAATAAACACCATGGCCCACAAAGATTAATAGTGTTTCCTGCCTTTCTGCACGGCTACAAAATATTTTGATTGCACTTCTGTCAGGATCCAATGAACTACAGAAAATGCTTGTCAGAATGGAATTTTAGAAAGCTGATGTCGGTGTCACATTTCGTATTTCCATTTTCCCAAACTATGCTTATCAAATGGGTGGGAAGAGAATTATTTAGAGAAACAAAAAAACATATCTCATCCCACTATAATTAGTCATTAAATACAAAACAGGTCATGTCATTAATTCTTTTTTTTAATGTCTGTTATCTTGATTATTTTTGTTCTGGAACACAAGGCAACCAATACACAGTATTAAACAATAACTTACATTCAACCATATTGCTTACTAAGTTTTGGGACAATTCTAGAGAACACGAAATAGCACAGAAATTGAAGATCTTAAAAAAAGAGAAAATCCCTAAGTTTTAACTGAAATCCGTGCTGATTTAGCACAAGGCTGAAAGAAAAGTATACTTCCCTTTTCCCCCTTTTTCTCTCTCCAGTTCTCCCCAACAATCCAGTGCTGCCGTGTGATGCTGCAAAGCCGGGAACCAGTGAAACAACAAATGTCTCCTCTCAACATGGAACTCAACTCTTCCCCAGCGGAGTTTCATGGCTTGTGAATTCTTTGGCTCCATGTCCATTTTTCTTGTTTACATAATTTTTGAATCAAGTCAGCAATACTGGAAACATCCATGGTAGTGCTGTAGCAAGGGCAGGGATCTCCCTGGTTTTAGGGACAGCAGTTACATATGCTGTGGAAGAGATGGGAGGTCCTTGTCTCATTGATTTGAGGACTACTTACACACGGGCATCAGTTAAGCAGTTCTCGTATGGTAAAAAGGCTGACTTCTAAGTACTTCTTTTTCTAGTAATTCAATTTTGCTGAAATAAAAAGCTTATTTTTTAAGAACAAGTTAAATTTGTTTTATACTATTTTCTACCTCTTTTTTGGAAATATAGTTTGACCAGAAGAGAAAGAAATGTTAAAGTGTAAGTTATTCCTAAACGTTTCCATAAAAATTGGGGGGGAAAAAAAGAAATAATATCTCACTATGCCAACATTCACAATGTCTTGCTTTTCTTTTTAAGTGATATACTCTAATATTCATTCATCAACATCATAAATGTTTTTCGTACTTTTGCCCCACATATGCATACACAGATTTGTTTATACACGCTTCAGCATTTGCCCCAGTCTATTAAAAAGAGCTCTGTAGCAATCAGGGGATTTTTACACTTCCAGGAGATTACAGACCTCAAGAACTTCAAATGTTCACTTATCTGGATACTACTCTTATCAGTTGCTTTTCTTCCTGACTTAACATACAGGAAAGAACAACATGGATATAATTTGCCTAATTTTATTCATTTCAGTGGACCACAAGCTTGATGATATCACAATATTTTATTTAAATAAGAAAGCATTTCAGTCAGGAGACAAGCAAGCCTCCTAGGTTACGTTTAGGCAGTAGTATCAGTAGTTTTACTAATATCACAGAATGTAAGGCAGCACTTGCAGTCCTAATGAGGATTTACCCAACTCCTGAGGGAGCAGGCAAAAAGATCTGCTCCTCTCTCAAAACTTTTACAGCAGTATCAGTGAAAATACTAAGTTATCTACTTCTGAATGGGAATTAAGACACTGAAACCTGTCTGTTTCATTCCCCATAGTCCTCATCTCTGATGCAAACTTCATAGGGCTCTAAATTCAGCTGTTTTCATGGGCAACATCACAAGATACCTGAAATGGCATCCACTGTCCACTCAATACGAGGCCATAATGGGGCCCAGCTTCTCACCCAGGAGGGAAGAAAAGTTATCTTTCACGTTCTGCAATTAGGACAAAGAACTGCAAATCTCAGTAACATCATCACAACAACTGAATGAGGCCCTAATCCAAGCCTTAATTCAGGCTTTTCAGGGCTTTGTTGGATGAGAACCCAAAAAGTAGCAAACAACAACTTGTTACATTTTCAGCCCTTGTTTCTCCAGTTTAGAAGTGTGTGTGCATTGCTCGGAGTTTCTCCTAACCCCAAATTACAGCCTGGAGGCTTGGGAATATTTCCAAATTCATGCATGTCCTTTACATGCAAGGTAAGCTTACTAAGGATAATACTTTCATTGCATGATTGCTAACAAGGGTTAGCATTAGCTATACACACCACAACAAACACCACAATAGGAACCCATCAGTCATTAATACGTCACAATTTTACAGACAGCGGGGTAAAACACAGAACATGTGGCACACCTGGCCTCTGGATAATCTTGCAGACCTTTAGCTTGCGTAAATTATTCCACTGAAGTAAGGGTAGCACTGTAATTTACACCAGATGAAAACCTATTCCAAGATCTGCCTCTTCCAAACAGAAATGTCAGGAGAGTAAGTCAAACTATCTGACTTGACAGCACATTTTTTCATGTATTAGTTACCTAAGTATAAAATTGCAATCAAAGGAAAAATATACTGCAAAATTATTTGGTGTTGTAAACCAACCCCAGAGAATCCACTGCAGATGTGACCAGTTTCGGTGCTGCTCAGCCAAGCCTTTCAGAAACATCCTGGGTGGGACTTGGCTGCCAACACAGCACCTTGAAAATCAGAAAACCCAGACTGGTGCTGGTTTTCTTTGGGGGATAAGGGGGTTGGGGTTTTAATGTGGGGTTTGGGGTCAGGGTTTTTTGAGGCAATTGGGTCAGGAGACAACAGCTGTCCAGTGGAAGCATCTTGTTCCAATCTCCCTGACTAATGTATACTGAGGATCCCCTTTGTACGTCTCCCTCTACCCAAGCATGTCAGTAGCCAACAATCCTTGGGCTTAGTGCCAAGAATAATGTTGCTGTATTTTCTCTTAGCAAAGTCAGAAGAACAGTCATCTAGAAAGAACCATGGAGCCAGAACCAGGAGTGAAATTAGATATCACACCAGCCTCTCCCCAAAATTAATAATCTACCATTCATGCCAAATTATAACTTTATATTACCACAATTCAAGGATGGCCTTTGACAGAAGTTTAATTACTGGAAAATCTCTATCAATCAACAATGACTGAGAATGTAAGATCTAAACAAATTCTTCTAAAGAAACCAATATAATCTTAAACTGACAGTTGGATTTTGATCACGAAAGTTAAACACAGTCTATTCCCTTGTCCACTGGAGAGATAAATGAAAGCAGACCCCTCCATTAATTGGGTTTTTAATCATAGTTATGCTCGGATAAGATATTGCACTTGAAATCTGAGACTTGGAGCACTCAGGGAAATGTCTGAAGCATGCATCAATGACCTTTTGCAACTGAGTTCTGGTATAGAAACAGGACTTTTCAAATGTCCCAGCATGTTCAGTTCTAGGGGTTTGGTCCAGATCCAAAACTCTGGGCTTGTTTAATAAGGAGATTCCAGGCAGTCCACAGCTGACCCTGGGCAGCCACACTGGAGCTCCAGTTTGCTGACGTGGACGAGCTCTGTGCTGGGGACTGAGTAGGTCCAGATGCTCCTTCTCTCTTCAGAAAGGAAATTATAGTCTATAGAAGAGGAGCTTGGCACAGCCAGCTTTCTAAGCTAGGAAATTTCATGATCTGTTGGAAGATATTAACATGTACATTTTTAACTCCAACAGAGACATAGCTTGTCTCTGAAACAAACGTTTGATAGGGGCAGAGTTACAGGGCCTAAGGGAATGCAAGGGGCTGGATGATTTCATTTCCCCTAAGCTAAGGCAGCTGGCAAATGTGGGTATGGTTTACTGCTTTTTTGCCTTTTTTGTTATGAATTGTGCGGATAATTGATGGCAGGTTGCCTAGAGCCTGGAATAGGCCTCCTTCATGAAAGCTGAAGTAAATAAATGGTGGCTTGTCCTTATTTCACTGGTTCTGTGTCAAATTCAAGAATTACAAAGACTGGGTTGGCATTTAAAGGTACCAGCTAAAAGAAGGCTCATCACACACAGTGGCAGCCTGGATGTCACCCCGGGATCAGTAACTGCTCCTGGGTCTCAGCACTGACATCAGACCTCGTCTGGTGAAAGGGAGAAATCTCCAAGCAATTTTCCAAAGACCACTGGTTACCAAGATCTGAATTTACACTACATACTGCAGACCAGCAGAAAAACAAATAAAACGTGAAGCTCCTGGGAGCTGCACGGTAAAAAGAAAAAAAAGTTTCACTCATAATTTTCTCAGCCAGAATTTTTCTTGTACAAATAAACCTGTAAATATCCCATTCAAATAAAGTGTTTATCATCTTAGTTATACACAAAATCTGCACAGGTGGCTCTCCCTTAAACTATCTCAGTGCCTACTTCATGAAAAGCATTTTCACTACATGTAAAATATCTAAGGTTGGTAGTTCAGTGCCAAAAGTATCAGAATCAAATTTCCACTTCACAACCATCTTAACTGTGAAAATAAAATATCCCTGTTCAAAACATTACCTTGAAATTAATCACTTTTTTTACTTTCACACTGATCTATAGAGGCAAACAATAAAAGTGTGTATGTTTATTCTGTTTTTCCAATGTAGGAATCAACTCAGAATGATAAATTAGGATCATCAAGCACTAGTTTTCTAAATGTTTCACTAATGGGAATCGATACATATTAAAAAAACCAGTTCTCCCCCTTTACTCTCAAAGTAATTAATCTACAACAAAAACAAATTTAGAGTAAATGATACAGATGATGTTTTTCTTTCACGGTGCAGAATTGGGGGAAGGCACAGCTTAGGGCATAACTAACCATGCATTTCCCAGAACTGCTATGTAATTTCAACTGCACTGTAAGCTCTATAAAGTCCCTCCATGAAATATATTTTCTGTGCACACCTCATCGCTGTGGCTGGCTGGATTTAGGTAATTAAGAACTGTTTGATATCAGCATGGAAAAAGGTCTCATTCATCACTGGCAAGCTCTCTCTGAAAAGAATTCACTCCAAGGAGCCCAGTGATACAGGCACAGAGACAGAAGAGCCAACTGGTAAGGTACAGAACCTGTGACTGCTTTACTCAGAACACAATTACCCTTGAGAATCTCTCAAGGGCAATAAATTAAATCCCAGATGCACACCTGGTAATAAACACTGAAAGCACAGAACAGCATTGATGTCAATCATCCACCTGGTTACAGAAGCATCTTCTTTCAAACAGGACAGCAAAATGTGTGTAACAGTCTTTTACAAATCATTCTCCTGCAACTGAGCTACACAATTGAATATTCCTGCTATTTTTAGTGTCAAGCCTGAGACACCAGGAGAGCTCATAATACTGCCTCAGAGGTGCACTGCACAGGAGCCAAGCTATGCTTCACAGAGGCTCCAGAATAGGCTTTACGAACTCGCTCCCTTTCAATCAGGCCTCAAGCACCTGATGTCCTGGTACCACCTTCCCTAATATTAACTTCTTATGAACGTAGGCAACACCTTAAACTGAGTGGGAAACTTCCCTACAGAACAACTGATTAATTTCAGGTAATTGCTGAACTATTCATTTTATGAAAATAAAGAATTCCAATGCCCAATGACTCAGAGAATATTCCTTAATCAGAAATGCAAAGTCAGTTTGGATCAAAAAGAGCTGCAATATGTGTAAGTTTTTTCTGCTCTCTGTTCTGCTCTTACACTCTTATGCAGACTGCATGACATATAGACCAGCCTTTTTAAGGCATCACTAAGTTGTCCCTTTTTTATTAGAAAAGGAATATTCATGCCCTAACCAAACAGTTCACATTAGGGTCTATACTATTCACATTTCTTTCTGCAGAAAGTTTCTCTGAGTAAGCATGGTCTAAAGCTCTGGTGCAACACAGGACATGAGCTATAGTCACATATGACATACCAGAAATTTCACAGGCTACGGAAACCTGGATTTTGCAAGCACGTCAGACTCTTCCTCATAGGGCTGTGAGTGTGCTAACACAGGTACTGGAAAACCCATTATGCATTTAGCTGGACTGAAAGGAAAACATTACCCTTCAGGCACTTTGCATGAAGACAATCTTCTTTCCAAAACCAGAGCTGTCCAGTTACAGGCTCCTACAAGTTTCCCACAGGCCAAGAACTAAAAAAAAAAAAAAAAAACCACAAAAAAAACAAAAAAAAAAAAAAACCAAAAAAAAACCCAAAAAACCCCCTACCAATAACAAGAAAAGTAGTGTACGCTAGAACAGTAAAAAAAAAGGCATTCTGAGGAAATACTTTGTGTTCTTTAGTAGTACATCTCTCATTAGGGATAATAGTTAGATCTGCAATTTTTCCCAGCCTCAAATCTCCTACTGGGCTACAAAAATGTATAGCAGAGAATGGCACACGCCTACATCACTCTCAGGGACGGAGGCTATGTTTAGTTCATTAAGACTTGAAAGAAACATTTTAGATGCCTGAAGATATTGTGCTGCATTGCACAAAAAGTGTAATTGCTGTAACTGCCTCTGTAATGAACTACAAGTTACACAGCAGATGCCTTTTCTTTTTCATATCTGTGTTCCTGAAACATTGTCCTTCTATTCCTAACCAAACTGGAGGTAAGCTTTTCAGCTTGACAGAGGCTGTTGTCAGCCAGAACCAGCTGCGATTTCTTCCATTAAACTTGCCTTAACCAGGCTTGTCCTATACCATTTGTTGTTGTCTTCTCAGAGCAAGGCATGCAGTACAAGAAGCATTGCTGTAACAGGACACACAAAGGGCAAGAGAAGCTTCTTCTGCATTAGCTCTGAAATCCCTTGTCAAATCTTCATCTTCCTTATTCTAGATAACTCCAGGGGGAAGGAAAAAAAAATAATGCCCATCCCCCTCAAAAATCTAAAAACACTTAAACCACCTCCATCCGTCCCTGTGAAAAAATCTTGCCTCCTGCCCACTCAGGCAAGTACTAAAAGAACCAGGCCTAAGCAAGATCTAGCCTCAAGCTTCACAGTTTGTTAGATATCAAAAGGGGTCATAATAATTAGCTATTTGTCTTGCCTGATTCTGACAAAATGTCCTAAAGCTCACTCTGCCATTTCAATAAATAGTTATAATTCAAGACAAAAGCAAAAGCCAGAGGATCAGAGTGCTGGTATTTACATCTCATTATGAGCTGCATTCCATTGTATAAACAAATTACTTAGAATTTTCTAAGTCTTGCAAACTTCAAGGAGGAATTTCAGTCTTTCAGCCTCTGGAAGGGAGGCGATTTAAAGGGGAAAAAAAAAAGAAAAAGAAAGAGAGAGAGAGAGAGAGAGAAAAAGCACATGCACACAAGAATAAGATGACTTATTCAGCCATCTCATGAAGAAATAAAATCCACTTTGGGATAAAATGTAATTCTGATTTTTTGGTTTTGGTGACCAGAAGTGTAAGTTGGCAGTTCTGACAAACTAGAAACTAATTTTAGTAGAAGCATATCCTTTTGCTAAACCAGCCCCAGATCTATGCTCTCAAACAACCGAAAGTCAGAAGATGAACCACTCCATTACTCCTAACCAGATTCAAATTTATATGATTATACTGGGAGATAACAGGCATCATTTAACACCACACCTTTTTTTCTTGTGTGAGGGTGGAAACAAAGGGACAAACTGGGTAAAGGTCTTTAAACATGGGCTCAGCACAGCCTACACCTCTAATTCCTCACAGTGCGTGTTGCACAGTGTCTCATAGCTGTGTCCAAGAGCAAAGCCTGTAGGGAATTATTTGATGAAGCTATACACTTCCAGGAGTCATAGTCCTGGATCCTAAGACCATCCCAGCTAATTTGAGTACTGGTGCCTTCTAAGTCTGGGTAACAGTACTATTTAAGAGTGCGTGCTTTCCCTCCAACTCATCGTTCAGCCCACAGACCAGCTCTAGCTCAAAAGCAGTGCTGTATTTCAGCTATATTTGCAGACTCCTTTTCAGAAGTTTAAACATTTAACCAATGGGATAAGTAGACTCAAAAAAAAAAAAAAAAGGCAGCACAGGAAGAATGTCTTACTCCTTTCCTCAAGAGAACGCTTCTTGGCAGGGGGTACCAATGATGTAACTTGGGCTTTGAATGCAGGGATGTTGGATGCAGTCATGAAGAGCAGCAGCAGGGTCATGCTCTCTTCTGTGGCATTTTGAAATTGCATGCGTGTCAGGATTGCTCAGGTGTGATTCCAGTCCCAGTAAGAGAAAGGCAGGGTACTGTCACACCAGAAAGTTTCTTCTCATGGCATTGAGTCAACCCGCACTGACATTTATAGGACTCAGAGTGAGCCACAGCTGTATCCTGTTAGAAAACAGGACCATAGGAGCATCCCCTTTCCAGGCAGAGTCACATTCCCTTCTGCTATCATCACTCCAGCCTAGGGGTCCTGAAGCATTCTTCCAGACAAAGCTACAGATCAGGACATTACTTGCACCAAATGCCAAGTCACTATCCAGACTAGGCATGCTGAATTCTGTCGCAAACTTAAGCCTTTACTGAAATCTCTTGTAGCTTCAAGTAAAATTTACCAGGAGTTCACCTATTATATTAAGCACTATTAAACACACAGATCATCTTGAGAACCCCGAAAGCCTTAACTTCCATGTTCTTCTGTACACATATGTCTGAGATGATGCAAGATCCTTTACTACGTCAGATTTGAGCATAAAGCAAACTCAAACCAAAGCCACTGAGATTCCCTTGGTTTCCTGTGAAACCAGAAACTGGGCTGTGTTTACTGATGACAGGAAGTCAAAATCACATGAATTTGTGCAAAAATGTCAGTATAATTGATAAAAGATATGTAAGATAACTACTCAAGATAACTCACTGCTGCATTTCACCTAATCAAATCTTACTTCAGATTAATAGATCCTGAAGTTTGTTGCCCTCTTTTAAAAGAAAAACTGAAGTAATTGAAGTTTTCATTCATTAAGGAGCAAATAAACTAGGTGTAAGTCATCTCAATACAAGAAATATGACTATTCAAGTGCCTCAAGTTAGGTTCTAAAGTACTTTCCTGCATGGGAGATTTAAATAACCAAATATTTACTTTCCATGTTCATTACATTCAAACACAAACAAAATAAACTGCCTGTAAAAAAGATAAATTCCATACTGCAGAGTTTTCCTAGGAAACCAGGAAAGACTCAAAGAAACAGAGAACAGCTGGAAGAAAAAAAAAGCCAACCCTAAGAACCAACTGCTCCATACCCTCATTTTAAAAACTGTTACAATGGTATTGCTATCAAAAATTAAAGCAGTGCCTTTCACACTGGTTGGCCCTGGCACTCTTTATAGGGGCAAACATGCACAGCCTAAAGAGATCAAGATTTAGCTCTTCTGTCCCTATCATCTCACCTTGCTCTCCAAAAAACAACAAACCAAACCAAGAAGTGTGTTTCGCCAAAACGTGGTAAAGCTGCAGAGTGTTGGAGTGTACACTGAAAAGGACGGCCAGCCCCACAGAGGTGCCTCCTGAAACCTTACAGCAAGCAGGTGATTCAATAGCTAGAGATTTCTTTGCTGAGGAGCCAGATTCCAGCTCTGAAACCAGCCAGCTATTCAACATGAAAATCCATGCCATTCCAGAAATGTATTATTAGCACAATGACTCAGTATGTATATTACAGTAGTACCCTAAGGCTTCAATTGATATCAAGGATGCTTTGTGCTCTGCACTGCACAAACTCATAGGAAGGCCCTGCACTTCACAGGGAAAATATAAAATCAAAGCATGCCAAAGTTACTCAAGCTCAGTGTCCAGGTTTAGATGGAATTTTCTATCATTACAGCAAACAGCAGCACAGGAGAAAAAAAAAAAGAAAAAAAAAAAAAAGAAAGAAAGAAAGAAGTAGAAAAAATGAGTAAAGTACAATTTGTCTGACCTCAGTCCTAATTTTTGAAGTAGACTCCCAGCACTCCGCCAGTCACCGCTATAATTCCAAGATTCATTGCAGTGACAGCAGCCATACTGTCATGCTGGCTCTTCCTTCCCCACATGGCTCCATTTTCCATGTTCTGCTTTGCTTGTCACCAGGCTCAATGCCTCTGACATCAGGTTGTTCCCTTCCTTTGTTGCCGCCAATGCATGTTCCAGTACTTTCTGCCTCTTGCCAAAGCAAGCATTTGAACATCTGGAAATCATCCTCCATTACTTTCACCAGTGAGATGCATCTGCCTTGCA
This sequence comes from Ifrita kowaldi, assembly GCA_013398055.1. NCBI lineage: Eukaryota > Metazoa > Chordata > Aves > Passeriformes > Cinclosomatidae > Ifrita > Ifrita kowaldi. The sequence continues at coordinate 263,118 of VZRS01013122.1, read as the reverse complement.
CTGTAGTTCCCATACAGGGGGAAGACACCACACTCACATATATGTGTAAAATGCACTACATGTATCTAACACACTGTATCTTCAACTACTTTAATCTTTAACATGCAGTCAGTTACAGATACGTTACTTTCTTTTAAAGATGTAAGCATATATCCTGGGTAGCTTTACAGACCAGAACACTCCTGATTTGAAGGAGTTCTAAAGTACAGATATTTACTCTCAGAATTGTGTTCTTTTTCTAGTGCATGAAGTCTTTTTAATATTAGAAACCAACAGGTTTTCAATGCATGCATTATGTGTGCCAGTTTGGGAATTTTAAGGACAAAAGAAGTCACTCCAGTGGAAAATTAATACAGAGGAAAAGAGATAGTACATTTTGCCCGTGCCTCTGAAGGAGTGGAAAATGCAGGCTATTTCCACTCCTTTTCCACAGCCCTAAGTCACAACAGGACAATGACCCCTCGGTCGTACGGAGCTGAGGGCTCCTTGAGAGGTACACGCCCCACCGCACTCCCAACACCTCTCTGGAAGTTCCTGCCTCTTGCTTCCCTTTGTCTTCTGTTCTCAGAGCTTTGGACACACTGAGGATTATTCAGAAGAATTGCAGGAAGCCTCCAGGAGCCTTTGAGGAGTGAGATAACCCAGCTATTCAACGGTATCTTTCCTACCAAGAAGTTCATCACTGATGTAAGCAAGAAAGCCAAAAATAAATCATACTTGATTAGAAAAAAAAAGAAGTTTATTAGTTTGTTGATTATATCACTTGTTAACTGTAATTATAATTCATAATTTGTATCAATTAAATTCAGGGTAACTTGATTTTTCTGAAATAGCATAGGTGGCTTAAAGATTACTAAATCATCCTCAGTATTTGGAAAATTTGAGACACTCCAGCTGAGGGAAAAAGACTCCTACATTAAGGTAGACAGAAAGTAAGTCATAAATAACTGTCATAGGATAGCAATCACTACGGCAATTCAGCACATTTTTTATTGCATCAAAAGATTTGATAGAACCCTGTAAAGAAAATATTTGTGAAAAGGTGAGTGTAAAACAGCTTCTGTTTGCTGCTTCTGTTTAATTTTTTCCCTAAATATTTTTTCTTGACCTACTGGGATGTTTAACCTGACAGGAGACATGAGATTTCAGACTAGACAGTGATTTAATATCAATCAAGCTTGTCTGTGATTTCCTGAAAGAGACAGAAGTGCTTTAAACAAAATGCTCACTCAGCACAACCTCTGAGGTTACCTATGATAATACAGTGGCCAGAGGCAGTTCTCCTCAAACAAGGAACAGTTTCCTTCTGGCTTTTAGCTGTATTTTCACTATCATTTTAATGTGAAGCAATAATCTTGGAGCAACTGGGCCAGGACAAACTCAGGAACTGGCAGAAGGCAGGTTTAGATTAGATATTAGAAAGAAATTATCTCCTATGAGTTGGATGAAGCACTGGAACAGGTTTCCCAGAGAAGCTGTGAATGTCCCATGCACGGAACTGTCCAAGGCCAGGTTGGATGGGGCTTGGAGCAACCTGGTGTAGTGGAAGGTGTCCCTGCCCGTGGCAGGGGGTGGAACAGGATGGGCTTTAAGGCCCCTTCCAACCTGAATAGTTCTGTGATGACTCCTTTTACCTCCCTCAATCTCTTCCTGCACTACACTGTCATTATGCCCATAATCCTGCACTTCAGGTGGCCAGCTTGCTGAAGGATGCTGGCAAGCATTTAATGACCAAAGAATATTTGGAGTAGATACTGTATGGACCTTCTCTGCCAGACATCTACTGCACAGCAGGGAGCAGGCCTCAGGGAGACAGTTTACTCTTCTGTTCTTACTCTAAATGAATTCATGTCCAAAGCTCTGAATTCCTGCCAGCAGTATCAGAGTCGCTGTTTGTGTTTCTATTCAGCCACATTATCCAAAGAACAAGGGCACAAAGATTCAAATTAATTCTTTAGTCCTCCCATGCTACTGCTACATAGTCCAAAGGCTATAAATGAAAAGTAGTGAAGACACAAAATACCATGAAAGCTTTTCAGTATAAAAACAACTTCATTATATCACTCTCCCAACTATACTACTCACACAAAGCTGCAGAAAAATGCAAATTCTCCAAAGCTCCAATGAAGTTTCAGCTGGCAGCAGCATGGCCAAGGAACAACCTTAGGACAGCTCTCCAAAGACAAGACCTATCTTCAGCAGCTGATACTAGCAGAATCCCGAGGGTCTGCATGAATAGAAGCTCCCTGAACAGAGAGCATCCCACCGCTGGCCCTCTGACAATCATTCTTAGTCTTCGTGCTTATATAACACATGACCTTTCCATAGCAAATGCGGGTGGGATAGTGGAATAATGGAATTGTTTCTCACTGCAAGAATAAAAGACAGCACAGCAGGCTATGAAAAATGTATGTTGCTTACTAAGAAGAGATAATTGTAAGCAACAGTTTGGACATTTTAATTACCACGGCATCAAGGGCTAACCAGCATCCAAAGCCTCCAGCACGTTACTGTTTTCATAATTGTAAATCAAATTACAAAAAAAGAATTTATACAAAAATAATTGTGTCACTTCCTATAGTCAGTTTTATCCTTTCTGGTAGTTCAGGAACAGCCCTAACTCTTCAAATTTCTCTAAATTTAAGTTAGGAAAAGCACAGAATCACAGAACAACCTGTGACAAAAAAAAAAAAGTATCTAGAGAAACAGTATTATTTGTACACACACAATGCACTGATTACATAAAAGATGTAAACAATACATGATGCCACCCCCTGGGGTACCTCTATTCCTCAAAGTGTTATCTGACTTGAGACATTTTTCTCCAGCTTGAAAGTACCTGGTTTCTTATTTTATACTACGGAAAGAAATACATTTTCTTCATTAAACTCGGAATTAATGCATCCTACATTCCAGTTCAAATTATGTTCCAGTTCAAACGACCCCCTGCACATGACAGTCTCACCAGGGCATTCAAAGACAGTCAAACAAGGTGGGTCTGTTGCAGCTTGAGATTTCATGCAACAATCCTTCCTCGTGCTCTCAAAGTTCAAACTCCAAGAAGCCTTTGTCAAAAACTGAAATTCCAAGTTAATCTGATTAATTTATTCATTTTACACTAAAGGATACTTGGGTTTGCCTTGTTTGTTATATTAAGAATGGGGGGGTTGTCTATACAATAAACTGAAGTGCAAGCCAAGTCTCTCTTCCCTGACCCAACTGAGAATCCACTGCATTAGCACTTTGATTTATTCTTTCTAAGAAGAATTTCTGAGAAAATTATATCATCAGGACTTTACACACAAAAATATGCAGGGTCACAATGACAAACATAAGTGAAACAGTGTACATATAAGGATAGATCACATGCCTCCAACTGGAATTTCGACTATTTTTTATTATTACTTTGTTATTTCTTGGCACCGAGTTTGTTGCCTTTCTCTGTATATGGAAAAATAGTTGTATACAGGCCACGAACATCTGCTCAGTTTTTTTAAAGGATTACATTGTTGCACGAAGATCTGCCTTTGCAGTTTCTGCTTCCCTGCACATACACACAAGAATCTGTGTTTCTTTTCCCAAAAAACACCAAAAACCAAGTTATATGGCAAATTGACCAGTTTTAATTCTAACCATAGAAAAATCACAACTTACAGTTTACCCAGATAGTAAATACAACTTCAACACCAGGAGCTGCTCCTAAGCAGGGTTTCCCAGGTGCATTTATCATCAGTCAAGAGATTAGCTAGACACTTCTTTTTTTCCTGAAAACTCCTGAAGAGTTAGCAAGTTAAAAAAGACCTATTTTTAACTAACTTACATTTAACTGTTGTTAAACAGGACCAGTCCTGCATGTTTTGCATTAACAAATCAAGCTGATAGAATGTCATCACACTGAAACAAACAGCAAGGATGAAAAGACCTCACCAAGAAATGAAGACTGAGCATGTCAAAACATGAGTCATGAAATGACCATTTGGTTTCTATGGCAATAATCCATATTTGTAAACATAATGGAGAAAAAATGCACACACTAACAAACACAGCATGCAATTATTCATCAATCACAAAGTATTTTCCAAAAAAACTACAAGTTAACGTGGGTAGTTTAACATGACCCTCAATTTTATGTATTCCATAATTTTGAGGAAAGTTTTGCTCAGGCTGAACAGGACTCTTCTTGTAGAAATTTCTTAGTAGAGTATCCTTTACAGCCAGGAAAGTCAACCCCACATATTCAAAGTCAATGAGTTAGTCCCCACAGAACTATGACTTTGTTTACGAGATTGCCACTTTCTGCTTGTTCGGAGCTATAATAATTTCTATTTTTGAATTACTGACTATGATTGAAGCCCCAAACATATATACCTACATGCACACACACACATATCCAGGCTTTCTCACTAAGAAAGCAGAGGTACAGATATAAGAAACAATCTGGGGATCTGGAACTTTTTGCGGAAAAAAAGAATCAATACAGGATAACCAGGGGATCAGGCGCAGCCAGCATGGGTTTATGAAAACCAGGTGTCGCTTGACCAACCTGATCTCCTTTGATGACAAGGTCACCCACTTATTGGATGAGGAAAGGGCTGGGGTGTCATCTACCTGGAACTTAGTAAAGATTTGGTCGCTGTTTCCCATGGCATTCTCCTGGAGAAATTTGCTGCTCATGGCTTGGATGGGTGCACTGTCCACTGGGTAAAAAACTGTTTGGATGGCCAAGCCCCAAGACTGGCGGTGAATGGAGTTAAATCCAGTTGGCAGCTGGTCACTACCGGTGTTCCCCAGGGCTGGGTACTGGGCCCAGTCCTGTTTAATATCTTTGCAAGTTCACAGCCAACACCAAGCTGAGCTGGAGTATCAATCTGCTGAAGTAGTGCTGTGCAAATGGTTGGATTCAATGATCTTAAGGGTCTTTTCCAACCTTAACGATAATTCTGTACTTCTAAATATTATCTATCAGATCCTCACTAAAATTGTGACAATTATAAAAACAGGGGTATTTTTCTGCTTTCATACAGAACCATGTAGTATCATTCTCCTTAGGAGCTGTGAAAGAGTGATAAAATCTAAAGAAGCATTTGGCACAAATACTCAATAATTATCTTACTTTCTCATAGCTACAGAGGACTTTTACTTGTCAACTTATTCCCAACACTTGCCCCACTATGGAGACTGAGCCATGTAACAATATCTTATCTCCCTAAAGATAGTACGAGTGAGAAGATAATGGACAGATTTAATAGCTCCCATTCCACTAGCTGAGCTGTCTCCAAAGTCTCCCTTGCATGGTTCCCAGACAAAATTAAAGACCTTGAGAATTCAAAGAAGGCAAAGAGGATCATTAATCCAAGTAGAACAATGACCTTTTTTTTTTTTCCTTGCTCACACTCTCAAACATGTCAAACATACCAGGGTTCACAATGATCTCAGCTGCAGGAGAGTAGACACCACAAGAAGTGGACAGGAAAATATAATTTACCACAAAATTCAGATAAGGGTATGTTCCAAAAACTGATGAGAACCAAAGGCGTGTACAGGACTGAAGAGAAGTATGGGAGATGGCGGCAATAAACCACCACTGCCATGCCCACGTGCAATTTGCACAGACAATTCTTCTTGAACAAGGTGATTCCTACAATTTCAGATCTGATTCAAGTGTACTGATTTTCCACTAGAGGTGTGTTTCTAATTTCTTTTTAAAAAAAACTTCATACACTCCCAAGGGGATGGGGAAGGATCCCAGAAGCACACCCTGCTTCTGCCAGTAGTTTCCTCCATCCCAAGCCCTAGGGAAAGAGGAAGGATTGTAGAGTTGTGTGGAAATCCCTACACCAAAGGTTCAGAGCTTTCAGGTATTCAGCTTTTAAACAGCACATAATTTCAGCCACCTCCTGGGCACTTTATGATCCTATTGCACTCCTGAACTAGACCAGGTCTTTACACAGAAATTAAAACCAGGATCTTTCAGTCCTTCTAGATTGTGCAGCACTGACCTTTATTGATAAATAACTTTTAAATAGGCACATTTTAACAGTCAGCCTCAAAATGACCAATTTTGGTGTACTAGGTTTAAAAGTGTCTGGTTTTCACATTTTCACATGCATTTTAAGCATGTGCACCATGTAGCACTACCAGCCAAGTGCTCTTGAGCAGAACATATCAATCTGCAATGGTTTCAAGAGAAAAAAAAATTAATACAGAAACTGGGATTACTTAAAAGCACAGCAATGGTAAATGCCAAAAAAAAAATACTGTTGAGCAGTATGTTTGGTTTGAAGAAATATTACAGTTCCTTCATTACGGTTTTTTAACCATTTTACCTGGTTTATTATATTCAACTTATCTATCAATATCAATCCCCCTTATGATAAATTCTGTAACATACTACCACAAGAGCTATTTCTTTTCTTCCACTGTGCCTGAAGCTGACAAGCAGTATTCAATCCTTATTATTTTTTCAAGGATTGTCATGAAAAATGACAGGATGTAAACCAGTGGTTTACCATTTGGAAAGTCTGGTAGTTTTTTTTTTCTAATCTACACTTCCTGAAGTGCCTTTCTTGCTTTCTCAGATACCTCCAATATTTGTTTACCTGGTAGTACCTATATTCAAGTGGTACATTTGATCAAGTGAATGAGAAATGAAGCAGCTGTATAGACGAAGTCACCCGCAGTAAAAGACAATGTTGACTTATGGTAGACCTCTGCACAAGTACTAAACCCAAGACAAACTAAGGGTAAAACCTGTCCACTCTTCAGCATTTGTAGGCTTCAATCAGGAACTAAATAAATCTGAAATCCCTTTCTTATGCAATTAAACCAGACCAATGTGTAGAATACACCCTACTTCTATCTTCACTGCACCAACCCTCACATCACACTAAAATAGGTTTAGTTTCTTTTTTTTTAAATAACGAACATTGGAGAAGGGTATGAATAGTAGAAAAAAGCTATTACATTCTCAAACAGAAAGATGAGCAAGTGAAGTAAGTGTAAACAGATGTCATTAATTTATTACAGCACATTTTGCTCTGACTTACCACGTACCTCTCAGTTGCCTCAGCCATCAGGACATGAGAAATGCGTCCCAGGATGTGTTTCTCCGTTACTGGTTTATCCCATAATACCAACAAACTAGTAAATGACGTGTAATAACCCCACAGAAAACTCATATAAATAGTGAAATTTTTTAAAACAGGCAAAAAGCTATCATTTTTATTAAATGGATACCAAAAATGAAGACAATATTTTCACAAGTGGTTTTTTTGGTATTACATGTAACTGCAAAACGCATAATATATGCCTCCCTTTATGGCAAGTATATAAATTACACTCAAGTTTATATAAAAGTGCCCCCTCTATGGGACTTCTTACACAGCTGTGCATGGGCAGGACAGTCTCGTTTTGCTTTGTAGAACAAAAGTTTCAGAAATATTGCACTGGTTTATTCATCAGGCTTTGACTCCTCCTTATTTATGCAATCCAGCATATTACCAGAGAAATTCAGTTACAAGAAAAATTACACCCTTGAAAATACACGATAAAGTAAGTGCAAACTGCCTTGTAGGGTACATCCTACAATGTGCTGGAACGCCCTACAAAGTCCCTTTGTAGGACATAATTTGGAAAAGAAGCCAGTGTTACATATAAGAAGCCTAGGAAGTATGTTGAGGAGTACAATAGCTCCAGACTGTCCCACAACCAGCCTGCTCACATTTCAGGAAATCAACACAGACCACGACATCCATCCCGACTGATGAAAGAGTACAGTCAGTACGCCTTCTCCTGACCATCAGTGTCTTTCCCGCAGGCATTGAAATGATATTAACCACACACGGCTACCAAGCAGCCGCAGACAGTGCAGGTTAGGCGGCTGAGGCTCGCAGCTCGCCAGCGCTCCTGCCCTCACGGAGCTTGCCCCGAACCGCCGCTGCCCCGTTCTGCGAACCCCAGGGCGGAGGGGAGGCTCTGTGCTATCCTCGGCATCAAGCAGCCCATCCGCAAGAGCCTGGGGGGAAAGGAGTGGGAGAAGGAAAGAAAGGAAAAGAAAAAGAAAAGGGGGAGGGGAGAAAAAAAAGGGACAATCCGCGTTTCTGCATTTCTCTAAAACAAAGAATGTGAGAAAGCAGATGTAGTTCAGCGCAAACGACTCCGCCCTGCGAGGCTTCGGTGTTTACTCTCCCAGCTCGCTTGCCCAGCTGTCCTCCAGCCCCGTCCCAAGCCCTTTCTTTTGTTGGGAACTTCCCAGCGGCCGCAGCCCCGCCGGGACGGGGGGCTCAGCCCGCGCGCCCCGCGGCAGCACTTGGCCTCTGGCCGCCCCTCCCGCTCTGTGCCCGCAGCGAGCGCCGCAAACCTCGGTCTTCCGCTCAAAAACCCTAAGCGCAAACCCCTCTCTGCCCCCTTCTCAGTATGTAAAAGCAAAAGTCTTGTTACTCTCGCACCCCAGAGGTTTTCCTTTCCACTTACTAGCCAAATCACACAACACACACACTGCATGCAAAGAGGGGGGATTATGATAATTGTTTTAGAGGTAGAGAGAAACTCACCACCTTCATACTCTTCCACTTCTTGCGCTTTTATGGTTACAAATCGGCCTAATAAAGCAGCGAGGACGAAAAAAGTTCTCGTTTGTACCAGGATTGCCATCATGCCTAGATATTAGACATGTATCCGCCCCGGGCAGCAAAAAGTGCAGAATCGTAAGGTTATTTTAGCACCATGAAGCCAGCTGAGGAGTCTTTCTGCCTTTCCGCATCAGTTCCAGGACAAAGTCTGCGAGCCCTCTTTTCAGCACCAATTCCAGCGCAGTCTGCAAACACTCCTTTCAGGGGATGCAGCTTTAAATAGGAAGAATGCTGCCTCCACTTTCTTCCTGCCCCTTTTCAGCTCGTTCAGGCTCCTAATCATCCACTCCCTGCCAAGCAACAGTCTGATTGATGGTAAATAACCGAATCAGAGCTGGCTTCGCTCTTCCTTGAACTTTTCTCTTTACGAGCACACTTGCAGGGTATTTTCCTGCTGCTGTGCAGTGCATGTGCTTTGTCAGGACCATTTATTAAGTAAGCCAAAGCAGAGTTTTAAGACGCTGTCAGGAAGAGAAAGCTCTGCTTTTAACACACCCAGCGCACGCTTCCTGGACACGAAGGGTATAGCCCCATTTGGAGCCGACTCCCTTATTAGGAACGTGATCCGTTCCAGCGCGCCAGAGGAGGATTTCCTCCTCTCCCCTGATAACTGCACCCTGCCTTGCTGCGTTATCAAGCGGGACTCCAGTCCCTCGAGAGGGCCTAACAGAGCTAAAATAAGGCAGCTTGCTTCAGGAATTTGTAAGTAAGCACCCTTCACCCAAAGGGAAATAATCATTCTCAAATGAATTCTTTTGCTGAATAATCTGTCCTCAAATGCCTACGTGCTCTGTATTTACTGTCCTATCAGTTTGGAAGACTGTTGGAAATCACCAGAAGATGCTCTACACTTTTAACACCAGAATGACCATTCAAACTATCCAATTACCTGCTTTTCTCCAAGGTTCTCTGCCTCTGTTCCCTGACAAACCTACCTAAGCCCCAGCCTAGTATTTAGCCCTTAACAATGTGCCTTAATTAGCATTCTAGCGTGAGCACTAAGCAAATCTCTCTTTTGTGGATCACTTGCAACTGGGAGTAGAATGTTAAATTTCTTTCTTCCCACAGTGTTTATGGTCTGCTGAAAGGAAGCTCAGTCACTAATCCCCTCATTAGCTGAGAATGGGGTCATCTATACCTGCTGCAGAGCAACAGATGTAGATTCATCTGTGGGGAGGTTTTCTGTGTTCAGCCATTTCGGCATGAGAACAATCCCATTTGAATTAACATCTTCACCTGGATTCATACAGACTGGAAACTCCCTGGCTAATCACAGCATGATTTAGCACCTCTCAGTGATGCAGAATCCTAAAGCCTGTGAAGTTTTCTTCTGTCTCTTCAAAGGACCAACGTGCCCAGAAGAAGAAAGGTAACCCAGAAAATGGTACAGCACTGCAATGCTACATCAAACCTACTCTAACAATAAAACCAGAGATTAATGAAAAAATACACTGAAAGAGACCAGCTTCAAAGTTCCTTACTCTCTTGCACCAAGCAGTGTTGACACTTTTTTTTTTTCTGAGGTATTCAAGATACCTTCTGCCATTTCACTCCTAGGAGAGATTCCTACAGTGATATCTAAAAGTTGCCCTTCATATCTAATTCTGCTTTGGTCTCACCAACAAATTATGACACATAACTAAAACATATGAACAATAAAACAGAAAAGGATGCAAATTGAATCCATCCCCTTATGCCTCCTCATAAATACTTCCTTTTATCGTGGTTCCGCATTAAAGATGTTTTCAGTTTTATTACAAGCACCACATGGAGTCATTAAGTCTACCATTTTTCATTTAAACAAATTCACTTCCAGGTCTGAGCCATTTGATCGCATCCCATTGGATATGAGTGAGAGAAAATCTTCAGGTAGCACCACTGCGAACAGAGTCAGACTAAACAATTAAGAGTGGGCAGATAAATAATTCCAAGTATGCTCAGTGTCACTGCTCCCCTCCTCCTCTCAATAGGGGAGAAGCCAACATTGCATAGAATAATATTGTACATTTATGCAGCAACTTCTCTCCAATGGTTTTTCACTTTTTTCTATAGATTTTAGGATTCTGTAAGGACAGAGGAATGTGGAATTTTGCAAATTAGCCCAAGGTCATGGATTCACTAGTAAAGCCTTTTTTGGAGCTCATTTTTCTTCTGTGCCAAGGAAAACTTACACAAGAAGAAAATTCCTTGGGAGGAGAATCCTGGGCTCCAACTCGTGGAGTAGATTCTTTTCCAATCCACCTTCAAGCTAATCATTGTTATACATCCAGCTTACAGTATGTAACCACATCAAATTTAGTAGACAGAGACATTGCAGAAGTGGTAGGACTGAATCCTCTTTGTCTAGTCCATCTCAGTAGAGCAACAAATGTGGAAATGCAGAACACGAACCCGAGCTCTTTCCACCAGCAGGAGACACTTGGAATTCAGGATGGTCTCAGCTACCAATTTGTGGCTGATTACTGACTCACAGGAGATGAAAAAGTGATATGACATGATTAAAAAATCACTTCCTAATGGAATCACAGAATCATTTAGTTTGGAAAGGACCTTTATAGGTCATCTAGTCCAAGCGTCCTGCAACAAGGAGGGACATCTTCAACTAGATCAGGCTGCTCAGAGCTCTGTCCAGCCTGACCTTGAATGTTTCCAGCGGTGGGACATCTACCACCTCTCTGGGACCCCTTTGCCAGCATTTCACCACTCTCATCATAAAATTCTTCTGTATGTCTAGTCTGAATCTTCATTTTTTTACTTTAAAGCCACTGCCCCTTGTCCAGTCACAACAGGCCCTGCCAAAATATGTGTCCCCATCTTTCTTACAGACCCCCCTTTAGGTACTGGCAGGATATTATAAGGTTTCCCCAGAGCCTTCTCCAGGTTGAACAACCCCAACTTCTCCAGCCTGTCTTCACAGGAGAGGTGTTTCATGCTTCACATTAGCGCAACCTTCATGTTTGAAAAATCTTTATACAACACGAAGGGAAACAACAACACAATAGCACAATCTTCACACAAAAGCAGTGTGCGCTTCTTAATGATAAGCTGCGAAAAGTCTTTGTGAAATGAAAGCTGTCCCCAAAGCTAGGACACTCCTAGAAATTTCAAGATACAATACTCTGGGAAAAAAAACAAAACTAAATGCTCCCTAACATCCTGATTGCTGATATTACCTACTTTTAGCCAGTACATCAATACTGTAAGTTATCTGACCTAAAAGTCGTGTGTAAAATTTGAAATTACTCAAAAGTCAAAGAGCATTGTGAGTGATAGATGAGGCTAAGGAATACTATTAGGTAATTGTGAGGACTCAGAAATATTTTAAAATATAATTCACACACTTAAACCTTTCAAAATGTCAAAGTCAGGCCAGAACAACCCAATTAGCAGCTTCAGATGCATCAGAGCATGCATACATATGAGCAATTAAAATCCAATCTCCATGAGGTCTCTCCACTAGAGTTTAAGGGCCTCTCACACCCTTCACACTGTTACATACAGTGTGACAGTGCTCCTGTTCTAAATTAATCTGTACCAAGCTGACAAAAGATATCTTCATCTAAATGAGCAAGCTATCTGCTACAAATGAGAACCTGGCCCAGTGTTTTACATCAGTATGCAACCAGTTCATCCATGGAAACTGGAAATAAGCTCTAGCTGAATTCAAAAGGTATCTGTTCAAAGAGAAGCAACATTTTCCAAAGCATTGCGGTTTCACCAAAGGAAGCTCAAGTCAATGTGAGAGTTGCCATCAAGTTTTATGTAGGCAGTTAAATCCACGGTAAGTGCTGTTTGAAATTTCCACCTTGTACAACTTCTTCAATCACACACTTAGCTTAAAAAAAAAAAGGCAGCAAATTGCCACACCGTATATTTAACTCACAAAAATACAGTCCACATAAAATGCTTGCCCTTTCTTGGAATTAACCATTAAAACGAACATGACTGAAATAATATATGAGAGGAAAATAGTTCTTCCTTTGAAGTGTGTTCACTTTGCACTTTTAAGACCATTTCTGCATAAGGAATCAGTTTTCCCATTTTATACAGGTTTTTCACATAGTAAAAGGAGAGAAAATTCTGCTATTTAAAAGGAGAAAATGTAATAGGAAACTACAGAAAAGGGCAAGAATGAAAACAGGGAAATATTATACTACTTTTCAATCATATTTTTAAATGCACTAGATTCCAAACTGCACAGCCTCAAAATCATAATCTTCCTGCAGAGAAATCCACCAAAAAAGCTAGTATCAGCTAGAGATTTAAACAATGCTGTACCAGTAATTTTGCTGCCCAATTGCAGGAGAATATTCCCATCAACCTTTGTGTAGGAAGGTTTAATAAATGAATTTAAGTCCTAATGGAGAAAAGATATCTTTCTTGGTTGCATTCAACCTTTGTAATGTTGTTTCAGTTTATTTTTAATTTGGGGACATAGGATGATACTTCACTTTAAAACTGCTAGTGTGGAGTCTTGGATTATGTCAGTCACCATAAATGGGCTTTTGCTACGAGGAACTCCAAACCCAGTAAGTTCAATAAGTTATTGGTACTGGCAGCCTTTCCTTTAGAATGTCTCAATTAAATTAAACTCAACATTAGTCTAAGAAAAAAAAGTCAAGGAATTAATTAGGGAAAGAATTACGGAAAGTCTTACATGAAGTCTTCTGAAAATTATACTTATTCTTTACCTAGAACAGGAAAAACAGCATCATTATTTTATTCTTTATTACAAATTCATTGTCGAGCTGGCTTTTTGTCTGCCCAACTTAAACTGATTAAGTGAGAACATAAAAGGATCACAGCAAGCTACCCACTTAAGTGGCAAAAGCAAATGCTAATCTGTAATTCAAATAGGTCCCAACTGATGGCCTTCACTGGCGTTTTTTTGCCTAATATTTAATTAATTTACCTTAGGGACCCCAAGATAGCTTACTTTCTTCTTTTACATTGACTTAAAGTCCCTGCAAAAGGAGTTAAAGTCCTATCCAACAAGCATATTCATATCTCTAATAATTTTTCTCACCCAGGGAATCACTTAAACCAATAGGACTGTAAGCAAAGAATTTGGCTGGAAGTTTATTTTTAACCCTATTCTCTTGTAGGAATAGGCTTGTTATAAGATGTGTTGAGGCTCAGGACTGCTTAATCATGACCACTAAACTTCATCCACAGTTTTAAAATAATATTATTTCATTGTCATTCCTTTATTTTAAAATTCATGTCCAAGAGTATGTAGAACTATTTTGTCTTAACACAGATTTCAGACCACTGAACTGTGCTTTAATATGCTCAGTGCAGCCCCAAGCACAAAATGAGCCCTTTGGTAACTTGTCATCATGTCCTAGTATACCACACCATGTCTTTAAGAAACAAAACACTGTATCTGTCTTTTAGAGCTTAAATTGTGTTAACTAAGGACATAATTCAAATCTTATGTATTGATTTTGTCCATTGTTGTTGAAGTTTTCTATCTGTTGCTGTTTATTTAAATGGATGTAACTGCTGCAGGTTTCACATATTCAGAAATATTACAGAATTTATTCTCACAAATGTAAGAAGCATCAATGACCCCACTGAAAGGACAGGAAGATGATGTGTAGCTCAACTAAACTCTTATTGCCCATGCTCTTATCCAAAGTCCCATGCAGATGGAACCCTATAGTCATCAGTATTTCTGTGCAACGTAAGGACCTAAGAGTGTGTGTCCTCAACTACCAGAAGCAAAATAGTCATATTATCACAGCATGCTGCCTGGACCTGTGTTCAGCTCTCTTGTCTGTATAATTGTTTCCATTTGGGTAAGAAAAGAGCCCATAGTTTCCATGTTTGGTCTCATGAACTAACATCCCATCAGCTGCAATCAGAGTGTAATATTTGACCAAAGCATGGTAAATACCCCAGCCAATTGTTTTCCCTTTCATTATGCTGTTATTTTTAAAGCATTGATCTTCAGCCCTAGAGTTGAATTTGTGGAATATCCAAAGCTGATGGAGTCATCTACTTGAAACCTGGGGAATAAAACATTTAAGTTTGTAGCAAAATTCTTACCAACCACAACACGAGCAAGAAGTTCAGAATGCAGTCTTACATACCACATTGTTCCCAAGTTACATCTGATTTCCTAGCAAAATAAAAATGCTGAAAAGCCTGTATACACTACATGCCAATTAACAGAGCTGGCCTACAGATGTGACTGGAGAATTGCTAAAGCAGCTCCAGGAGGCACTTTAGAATCACCAAGCTACTCACAGAATACATATGTTAAAATTAATCTTAAAGAAAAATATATACATGAAGTTCCAAGGAAAGCTAGTTACTGATCAGGCTCTACAGACTGAGTTTCCAAGTGAGATAAACCCCAAGGTAACCAAATGTTAGTTCAAAGTGAAACTTTGTCAGCAGTTGCTCTGGGCCTGAGCCTGCTGCCTGCGGGGAGCTATGGAGGAACCACCCTGGGTGGCCTGCAGAAGGGAGTGTCTTGAGCAGATGGGACACTGTGCAAGCCAAAAGTGGAGACAGGTCCAAGAAGTGTCTTCCCTTGGAGGGAAAGGGCCACTAAAACAAGGAATATATTTTTCCCCTAAAACCCCATATTTATTATTACATCCATATGAAACAAAGTGCCTGTGACTTTACACACACTATAAAGTAGGACTGAAGGGATCCATTTACACAGGATATTGTTTTCCATGTAAAAAAAACCTTAGCAGATGTTCAGTGAATGTTCAGTATATATAGATACGTTTGGACAACATTCTCAGGCACATGGTGAGATTCTTGGGGTGTGCTGTGCAGGGCCATGAGTTGGACTCAATGATATTGATGGGCCCCTTCCAACTCAGCATATTCCATGATATAATGCCCTATATTAAATTTATATTTTCCAGAAAATCCCCATTTTAAACATATTGGTTTTGTCCTGGATAGTTGAAGTGCCTTTGATTCTACTTACTTACCATTTAAAATTGGGAAAGGCCTCAGCTCCATTGACAAAAGGAACTTAGCTTGCTCAGCATCTTACTGGAATTGCTCAGCTTTTTATAAAGTAATTTTCTTAAAATACATTATTTAATATCTTTAATGATTAAGAAGAAACAGATTTAATAATTTTGGGGCAGGCATTTTTGACACCAAATCAAAGCAGTAGACACGGGTGAAAGATTGCCCCTGTTGAAGTTAGCAGAGGTTGTTCAGCTACTGAATAAATGTATTCTCTTGTGAGGGAAGCTTCCACCCCTTTCTACCCATCTTTTCCTCACTCTGTTAATACATAAACTTTAATCTGCTTTAAAGGATTGGAATAGTTGAGATGATCCTTTTAGATTCTTTCCAGCACTATTTTTCTTCTAGCAAGAAAATGTGATTTATGCAGTGTCTATATTCTCTCTTAAAAGTGAGTCCTCTTCTAGAAAATAGGATCCACCTCTATCAGGTGATAAGATCTGATAAATAGAAAACCAGGGCATTCATAAAACCCAATTTAAAAACAAATTTAAAAATCATGAAAAAGGAAAACTTGTCATATTCTCAGTATTTTCCATGTTGACATGGACATTCCATATTTCTTTCTTTTAAGCAGCCAGGGAAAAACTGCCAACATGGATAAAATTATGGATAATTAATAAAAGGAGAATAGCAACAACAGTGGAAAGAAGTAATAGAGAAAAAGGAGGAGAAAAGAAATCAGCATTTGTGTAAGTCAGGGATATAAGACTTGAATTTAGCTGTCACATTTGCACAAAGCTGAAACAAAGAAAAATTTCTGTAACAGAGTTATAATTCTAGCACTGGGGGTGTTGGTGTCACTACTAGAACTATAAGCCCAGGATATTAAATAAATGTCAGTACAGTTGAGTCTAGGTTCAAACAGAGAATGCAAAAAAGGTTTATTCTGCCTGCTTTACTTTTCTATTTCTTTTCCATGCTGCCTTCTTCCCAGTATTTTATAGCTTTTATGGGTCTTATTGCACTAAGATTCTATGAATGCATGTGTGGAGCACATTTTGGACCACCTTTAAACATTAAGGGCTAATTGAAAACATAATTTATTCAGAAACAATTCATCAAGTTTATGTTTTATTTTTGCTGTGAAAAAATGTGCAAACTGAGCCCTTTTAGAAAACTGCTTGAAGTTTTTATTTCAGAACTCTTTATTGTGGTAGGCATATTTTCAAAGTTATGACCCATCAGCAAGTGGATTTTCATCTCGTTAATGGGCTGAAGCAGATTGTTGAAGAGAATATCTACCCTCCATACTCACTGATAGGCTTTATTTTGCCTCAACTGATTGCTTTCATGATGAAGTTCAGAAAATCAGCCTCTAAACCTTTTTAAAGATTGATATCTTAGATGAGTCTGTCATTTTATAGAATAGTTATTAAAGCTTAAAGATGGTTGTACATTTCCACAATAGCATAACTTATTCACTTCTCAAAAATCCCCCTACCCTAAGATCCCCATGGTAGGCAAAAACTCGTAAGTGGTCTTCTTATATCTCTTGTTATGTCACTTCTGGCAGCAGCTGAAATACTTAAACCTGGCGGCACTGCAGCACATGAACACAATCTCACCTTGTAACCCTGGACCTTGTGATGGGATGGTTTGAAATGTACCCAGAGATAAGTAATAGCCACAGTGGGTAACTGGGCTGCTCTTTTTCCCCTCAGTTAATGACTGTTTGCTATCTGGGAAAGATTTAGACTTCTTGTTAGAAAGCAAGGGTTTGCATAGATGATTTATATTCAGGCACTTTAGAAGTACCAGACCATGTCACATATACTCTCCCTCAAATCTGCTGGGACATTAATTTACAACCATATTACCTCAGCAGGCAAATCAAGTCTAAACACTGCTACACAGAGCAAAGCCCACACAAAGTGAGCCATGTATGAAAAAGCCCCACACAAAATGTGGGCAAACCCCAGAGATCTCTTTCACCATGCTTATTTCCATCAGCTAACGTGCTTTCCATGTGGACCCCCTAACCAAACCCACAGTCATGTGGAAAATACCCCTGCAGCACAGACTGCATCCACTGAGCCTCCCACTGCTCAGAGACACAGCCCTGGCACTACAGGACACTCTGCACACGTGCAGTAGGAAGACAGATTTTTAATATTCTCTGTCCACTTCGTTCCACGTCCACTACTTTATATTTCTAATTGTCACATATATTCAAACTTTATTGGACTAAGCTTCTTTTACTAAATCCAAGCACAAACACATCCACAAAAATCAAGTAGAGGTATGAGTTAATTGCAATTTGTATTTCTTGTAATCAGGCTGGTTGATTAGTGATATCTCATACTATGTTATCACTTTGATCATGATATTCCTACCAATCTTTCAGGGTACCTTCAGAAGGATTGTTTGGCATTGTTTATTTAATGTGACCATTACTGTCTCTTAAATACACGCCCAATCACATCTTTATGAAGAAAAGAGGACTGAATAGCAAGTACTTGATGTTCCACAGATTTTAGGAGAACAGGAACAAAATGTTTGATTGTAATTAGCTGTTTTTATCCTTAAATTTAAGCATCTCATACACTGAGTAGAAAACATAGATGAAAATGCTGGTTCAATTTCGTCTGTATACTTCGAACATTCAACAATGCACTAATTCTCCTATGAAGTGCAAAGTTTAAATTGCATGAAGGATAATTTCAAGCAGCATGAAATAGGTGCTTTTACTTAGTATTAAAAAACCCCTTATTTTTTGCAACTAGAACGCAAGTTTTAACTACCTACTACTATTATTTCATATAATATTTTTTATTATTACTTATAGAGGTCGCAACAGAAAATGTCAATTCATATACAATTTTAATGAAGCTGGAGGAATTTTCAGATTTTTTTATCTGCTTCGTGGAACTTTTTTTATAATTACACCTAAGAATAAGAGACTGGCATGAAGTTCTAGCCCTACTCTTCTGAGAATACAGGAAAACTTTAAATATAAAATCTTGACCTAATTTATTTGCATTCAGGAAACCTGTGACTATGTCCCTCCGAAGAGAGAGCAAACACATGTCAGAGGCAAAGTCCTGTCAGGAACGTGACATTGATCCCAGCCTCACCTTGTAAGACCCTCTTAGGAATTGTCAAAAGTGTCACAAGACCCACTGAAGTCACAGGGTTCCATGCAGATGTTAACTCAAGGATGTAGCAAACTCTTAAAAAGTCACCAGCATTTAGTCAAATATCCCTAGGGCTTAGACGTTCTCCAGGACTCAGTTTATTTAATATATCTTCTCTTTTTCTTTTTTTTAGTCTTTTTGAAATCTTAGATTCCGGCTTGTACACCAGCCCTTTTGAATAATCTTGTGAGGTTTCTAATGTATAAAGAAAGAGAAGGGAGGGGGAAAAAGTTACTCCTAACCTCTCCTCAGTGCCACAGATGTTTGCAAATACTACTTATACCCATGGAGGAGACTTTTGAGGCCCCTGAAAAATCACTCAAATTGTAGAATAAAGCCATTTTCATTTGGGGGGAGGAGAGGGCAGAGAAGGGGGACCTACAGACCACGAAGAGCTCATTGCACTACAGCTTCAGGATCAGTACTAGAAGAAACTCAGCCCACTGACCTGCTAAAGTATGTCCTGGAACAGGACTTCCACCATGGCAAAGGAAAACAACCTTCCTGTCACCAGCAAAATAACAAAATACAGATTCTGTGAAAAAGCCAACAAGGCAGATGGAGCCTTTTACATTCTCCATGACCCCACACTGAGGATGTGAGACCACAATACAACGTCGCTATGACAATCTTGCAGTGGGTATTTGAATGTTTGCTGCTAGACCTATAACAAGGAATTTTAAAAGCCCACTATCTTATATATAGGATCCAACAGACCATCAGAAGGCCAAGCTGGACTTAACACACACGTAGACTAGAGGAAGTACTTAGTTAGAGGGGCACACAGACAAATATTTTCTTTGGCAGAGAATGAGTCTGTATAAACAGGAACACGGTCGAATCATGCACTTTTTGCAGGAACTAAAGTATTCAAACTCCAAAAAAAAAGACACTACCCAAAGTTATACAGGAAAGAAAAGAACAGCTAAATAATCGTAGTATGATTCCTTTATTTTCATGAATCTGGATCCTCTTAAACAGCATCCTCCTTCAGTGCTATTGTAAGGTTTTAAAACTCTAGATATGCGTTGTACCCAAAAGACCATTAGTTTCTACAACAGTGGATGCTTCAGTAAATCCTTCAATCCATCTAAAGACTGTTTGAAGTTGTTTATTTTCAAGCTTTATTTAGTGTCACATTTACACAGTCAGATTCAAGTCAGCTCTAAGTGCCCTGAACACAGAGGTCAGCCAATGTCAGAAAGCCCAAAGCCTAATGCTGTGTTTCTAATGATGGTGAGAAATGACTCAAAGAAACTGCAGAAACAATTATTGTAAGTGCTATTGAAACTTAAGTCTCTGATATTTACCAGCGTTCATGGAAATAGTTCTCCACTGTCAATAAGAAGGATGTACCAAAAGTAGTTCTGTCTTTTGTTCACTCACATTTACACAGGGGCTACTGGAAGGTTTTAATCCTACAGCTTGGCTTGTCTGCAATACTCCTCTCTAAACATAGAGTTGCCCAATACTTATCCTGATAAGTGTGCTCTAGATGTTTTGTCCTATTTTTATTTGAAAGTGAATCTATCCAAATTACTGAGGACAGACATACCTAAAGTTTGATCTGCTTCTTTAGCAAACATATATGATCTACACCAGGCTTATGGAACTTAATCCTTCTCCAAGTTATCTCTGTTGGTCCTGGAATTCTACAAATTCACCTATTTCCTCCATCTCTGAAAGAAAATTTATGTCTAAAGCACTTCAGTAGTTCGTCACTTAACAATCTAGCAAAATGTTCCCAGTGAATACTTTTTCCATATCCTCTAAGAGTGACACAATATCCCTTTAAAAGCAAATGTATTTCTAAAGTAAAGAGCTAGCAAACAATTCACGTAAATATTACTTTTTCACGTTTGAATTGATGAATCCAGAACTTCTGTGAAGTGACTCCCCTAAGGGTGTACTGTCACATTCAGTTTTTTAATTATGCTCAAACTTAATGAGTAATTACAAAACTTGCTTGTGGAAATCACGTAAAATCAGCACAGTCCTTCATCTGTACAATCCTCTGTTCCCATTATGGAAATGGGGAAGGGTTTGAATGGTTAACTGGAGATAAATATTTTTGTAAGAAAGCCAGCTATGTGCCAGGCAGGAAAATTCAGCCACTAGTGTTCAAACAAAAAACAAAATACTTTGAAATCCCAAGGTCATCAATGCACCTGAGTAAGTCCCATTAAACTTAATTGACATTTTATACATTTGTTGAGGGCAAAACACTCTCCTACAGCTGCAGCTCTTCTTGAATAACTGCTCATTTTCATGGCTTTTTATGACTGTAGGCCAGACTATAATTTAAAATTGCAAAAACCATAGTATGTTTCAACAGACTAATCAACATTTTTGGCTTTGGATTTGTGTTCGCTTGATGCTTGGCTCTGGGTACTGGATATGGAGCTGCCGACAGCTGTAGCTCACAAGGGCACAGCTCCTCCCTTGGCCCTGCCCTGCCAGGGCACCGCAAGGGACTCAGCCTGGCAGCCCAGCACTGCCAATTCAAAGGAAGTCGCATCCAAGTGACAGCCTCTTGCTCCCTGAGCTTTCCCCCTACTCAGAAAGAGACCAGGGCATGAGGAGAGCTGCTTGTGTCTGCACCCAGTGATGAAATTCTGGAAGGGCTCATGCAGCAGCACTGCAGATTGGACACAATTGATCCCTTGTTTGGCAGGGTCCTGTTTCCTCAGGACCCATTTCTAACTCTCACTACGGTTTCAAATACATCCTTTTAAATTGCTATGAAAGCTGCTAGGGCTTTAATAGCAGGTCAGGGTTAGGGCAGAGCCAAGCAGAGAACCAGAAACTGTTTCAAACCACCTCAAAAGCCGAGAACCAAAAACTGCTTCAAACAGTTCTCCTGCGCAAGCTTCATCCAAGTGCCCAGCTCAGGACTTTCAAAGGTCTGCAAAGTCCAAGAAACACAATTCTGGCCAGATTAAGAGATCTGAGAAACATGAAATAAATCATCCCGCTTTAAAATCCCATCTTCTTCAAGCAACAGACATGCCTGAGGTTTCCCCTTTCCATCAGATAGCCAAGCATTCTCCTGTCAGGCCGTCCCTCAGCAGCTGGCTCTCTGCTTTACACAGTCCTACTTCATCTGAGTCCCTGACCAAAAGTCTGACTCACTTCACAGTGCTGTCCCAAAAGCTATTTTTATTTCCCAGCTTTGTAATTCTCTCTCAGATGTTAATCTATTTGCTCCTCCCTCCTTCTCCCACATAAGTTAAAAATCTTTTTTCCCACCCAGGCTAATAAAATAATAAAGCAAGCAAAGAGATTGTGAGCTAAAGCATTTTGGGACCAAAGAATTTATAATGTATCAAAAATTAACTTCCTGTGTATTTCTGTAGCAATGCAATGTTAAAAATGTTTTTTTTGGTCTCTTAACAAAGTTCCCCAGAAAACACAGAGGGAGATTGAAAATTCAGAGTTATGTTAAGGAATACCTCACTTTCCCCCCAACAATGAGGTTACTACAGCTGTGCAGTCATCCACCAGGAATCCCTCTTACTGGAACATAAAACTGCTATTTTATTCAAAAATTCCCTGCTGGATTTTTAAGTTCTAGTGAGACATGCAGGAGTGCAGGACTGATTTGGGGAGTGCTCAAATTTACTTAATAATAGGAGGGCTGAAAGAATATCATTCTTATTGAAACTTTTAAAGAAAGTATTGAAATTTAATTCAGTTGAACAGAAACATAGTATCATGTTAGACTAGTTATAACTATTCCCAGGTTTTGGCTATAAAAAGTAAAATTACATCTGCAAACCAATCCCTGACAAGCAGGATGAGTCACATTTCAATCTGTTTTCACTTAATTAGAGAATTTTTTTTACATATGTTGGGTTTAGAAAAAACAACACAGACAACCATTGCAACTGGAAAATTATTAAAAGGCAAAATGTAAAGAGTTTTGAGCTCAATGACTAAGGTATTCCTGAATCCAAGAAAGCTCTGAGGAAATAATGGTAACCTTTGTAATTTGCAGAAATAATAAATCTTGTGAAAGAATCCCCAAAATATTTCTCAAAAGTAACACATGGTCTACCACTTGCCTAGAAAGGGAAACTTCATGTTTAATTAACCTGGTAGATACATATTACATGAAAAGAAAAAATGAGAAACAAAATGAAAACCTGAGAATAAGCAAACAGGAGAGAGAGAAAACTACAGCCTGCTTTCCATTTTTGCAATTGCTTTTCATTAACAACCAGTGAAGAGATGGTTCCACAGTAAAGCAACATGGTTTAAAATGCAAGGTAATGCATTATTAACAATGACTAAAAATGAGACTTTAAAGTTTTTCATTTTAGGAGGCCATGCAAAAGATAATAGAAAAATAATATCTTTTGAAAGCAACTGAAGTAATTACAAACCTGCTGCCCTGTACTTTTACTTTTGTAGAGGAAAATGGTATCTCACTTAAAAATCCTTCAACTGCATCGAGATGAACATGTCACACTGAGATGCATCGTGTCGCCTCAAAGGCTATCACACAGAGGCTGTCGCTGAACTGAGAGATTCCCATGGGTACTTCAAGCATTAAACCAAAGTGACTGGGCATAAACATTACGTTGCTTTAATACAAGGTTATGTTCAACTGCCTAAGTTGAGAGAAAACACAATGTGTTTTACGAGGACACTCCTTGTGCTAGGTTGCAATCCTTTAAAAATAGATTTTAAAAGAGTTCCTATTTCTCTTCAAGTTCAGGAGTGCTGAGCAGGTTTGGATGGGAAAAACAATTCTGTATTTTGGGCATGGAACATTTTTCCCTACTCAAAAGTAGATTAGAAAATATTTGCATACTTGGGCCAATTCCATAACTTGCTTTATAACACTGTGCAATGGTATTTTTTCCATGCAATGGTGTTTATTCCCTAATTGCTTTCATCCTTTAGTCTCATGTTTCAGTACCTGTGCCTTGGGTCTAGGATAAAAGTATTTCAGCTTCTCCCGACACACACACACACACACACACACACACACACACACAAATCAGTAGGTCAGCCAGGAAAATGGGCATGGATTTTTGTTTTTCTGCCCACAGCTGATAATACCAGTATCAACATATCAATATCCACAATAAAGTTTGACTTGGATGGAGTCAGTGTCCATAAAAATCCTCACATTTTTAAAATTTACTTAGTTACGATGTGGAGACAGCTCCTAGCATAACATAAAGTTGAAAAATCTGAAATTAACAAATTAGCAAAGGGAAAGACAGCAGTAACAACTGCATATAAAAAGTTGCAGACGGAATGTTGGAAACCAGTGGAAAATCCTCATTATGGGATGCCATGACAGACCACAAGATGCAGATCTAGATGCAATATCGGCAATGCCTTGACTGAAGCTTGCCAATGTCAACAGATGAGATGAGAGTTTAATCAGTTTGCCTATGTGGAAAACTTGAAATACGGAATTTGCCTGATAAATGAATTTGGTGCTCCAGAAGTGAATACAGACCATTACACTAAAAAATACCCAACCAGGCAAAGCTTAAAAGTACAGGCTAGCAGTAAAAAAGAAAAATCAGAGCCAAGACCATTCATTACATTAGGTACACTATCATTCCTGAATGGGCAAGCTCAACATGTAAAAACAGTATTTTGGGATAACTAGCACTACTGATTATATGTCTTGAAATAGGAAAAAAACCCCTGTCCACATACCACTCTTTATACGAAAGTACTCCTGTTCTCAATACTGTTCAGGGCTTCTATTGCATTTACTTTTGTAGAAGCAATTCACTTTTATTTGAGCTAGGGATGGAAGAAAACCTGGAGCTGGAAGATTCAGCATCCAAACCCCATTCCTCAGTAATCAGATGAAGGCCATAGGCACTAAGGGAGACATCTGAGACAAATATAAGTAAAAGAATAAGCAGAAAGGTACAAAATAACTACACGGAAGAGAAACAGGAAAATGATGGAATTCATTTGTGTGCCTAAAAACACCCTAAAAATGTCCATATAACATTCATACTCCCAGAGCTGGAAGGAATGACCAGATTGTTGATCTCGGAGTGCATCAGTGTGCAGGGGAACAGTGCTGTGATGTGCCAGTTCTGGAGGCTGCAGTTTGTGGCTGTCCTACACAAGAAGGCTGAAGCAGAAAGCAAACTCTTAATTCCTTCTCTGAGCCAATGTTTCAGCTCGTACCCAAGACTGTGCCTGTGTCCTGCCATACAAAAATGAAATACTCTTTACATAACAATGACAGCAGCTAACTGAGAGAGAATAAGGGCACTTGAATTAAATGAAACTCCTTGAATAAGCTTCTTGGGCCTCAATACATTTCTCTAAACCCCTCGGAATACCTGATGGTGAAACATCTCCCCAGCCTGACAGGAATGTGCTACATCCCTGTTGGCAACTCCCACAGGAATGGGCAACCATAGCTGCCTTGCAGGGATGTAAGTAGGGGGTGCAGAGACTCTGAGACCTCTGCACTGCTACTGCTTCTTTCCCACTCCAAGAGCCTACATACCAGATCCATCCAGAAAAAATGGGGTTAAGAATCAGAGAGCAGCTACAGTGCCAGGAGCGTGTGGGCTGCTGGCAGAAAAATAGGACAGCAGTCAAGTTTCAGACACAGAATGTCACAGCTTTACCTGAAGTATCACTCTGTAGAAATATAGAGAGTAAAAGCTTCCCATAAAACATAAGACGTGGTTCCCACATTAATGGTGATACTTCTCATTTCCAGAAAAGACCAAAGAATAAAAGATAAAACTAGCCTTAAATGCAAAAATTTAAATTTGCCATTATTAAAGCAAAGTAGACATACATATATCATGTTAGAATGTTTATCTGCTTGTTCAAATTTTATTTGAATTCCACAACCTCTATTTAAAAGGTTTTACTGCTTCTCTCTGAACACAAGTAACTTTTAACTTCCAGTAGTGAATTTACAGACCTTGCAGTAATGATTTATGCATCATTTCCTGCATTGCCAAGCATCTGTGGATGCTCTTGGGTGAGCAGGGAACACCCACAGGTTGAGAAACTGTATAAAACAAGCAACTGGCTTTTTACTTTGGAAGTCTTTCCACATTCAGTTGCCTGCTATTTTAATAATTTTCAGTCACTGCAAGTCTAATTGATAGCAAACAAATCTCTTTCAGGCAGCCCTCAGTTAATCCTCGTGGTATCCTAGTGTGAAAGGAGAAATGCAATTTAATGATACTCTTGCCATTTAAAACCAGTGATGAACAATCCAGCCCTGCCACCATGACGTAGTAGGGTATCATGTGGGCTGCTCTTTCATCAGCATGCCCAACTTCTGTGCAGAATTTCCCTACGGACACTTCCTTGTTACGTTTGTGCCCTTGCTAGCTGTGTCACCTGAGTGGCACAAACAGGGACAGTAGTTATGAAAGGCATTTCCAGGCAGAGAAATCTATCTGCCCATCATGTAAATACAAAATGCAGCAACTGTGCAATGCTGTTTTCTACACTGACACTTCACTGAATTTGTGTCCTGCTGTATGTTTGCTACATGAAATAATTCTGTAAAAACAGATGTAATTTCTCTTTCTTGACAACTTATGCAATGGATTTCTAATATACAGTACTTATATTAACCTTTATATTATTTATATTTTTACAAATATTTTTCAGTAGATCATCTTGTTCCCCAGTTATTATTAATTGTTGTTAAATAGACTCTCACTTTAATCCACCTTATTTTTAACCTGGAAGCCAATTGGCTTTTCTACAGTTCTGATCTTCAAATGAATTTAATTTGTACCCATCACTGACTGATTATGCCAAGAATTTATGCTTCCAAGGAGAACTTTGTCCACGTTATACAGGTTGGACAAGTCTGATTCTCTGATGGATTTTTTTCTAATTTATGCTTATAGAAGAGATGCCTTTTCACATGTGCAGCCACGCATAACAAAAGGAAACAGCTGTGTGCCATCTAACAGGAGACTCTAAATGACCAAATATTGGCATTTCAGAGCAGACAGTAGTAGGTTGATCTCTGACTGCAGTGATGCAGTCGACAAGCAGTTGTGGACCTTAAACAATGTCATTTCAGACCTAGCTTGGGGGCCAATGCAAACCTGCCTGCTGACATCCTCAAGAATCACAGCTGGATTTTCACTTGAGGGAAAGCACAAACTGCCTATTCCACTTACTGCTAGATGGGTTGCCAAAATTTTGACCATACAGTTAGTGAGATGTGAACTACTACAAGACTAAGGAGGACCAAAAAATTAAATGAATCATGATTGACTCATCTTTCTTGCTCCTTGTGAAGTGTTTTAAAAATTCTTTAACTTTCAGCAGTGCAGACATTAGTATTTACTTCACTAAGCTGGGGGACAGAGGGGGGGCCATGGTACAACTTTATGACTCTTCTCACAGACCTAGGAATGGCCATACTAGCTTAATTAAATAGGAGTATCTCACAAATCCCACTGGAACACCAAGAAGGGTGCAGCTCAAATGTTGAAAAACATTTTTGGTAATTCCTGAAACTTTTTCTCAGGAACTAGATATGAACATTTGATCCAAATCATTAAATGTTGTAATAAATAGGAACTCAAGAAATTAAGATAAAAATCCAGATTTTTGTTAGTTCACTTACTGGTACAATTATAGTGCAAGCATCTCTATCCAATCACAGCAAAAGGAAAACAGAGCCCTATTCAGTATCAGTACACCAGGATTTTATTTTGGCTTGTCCTGTGAGCTCACTACACTTTTGCAAGTCACTAACTTTATGTCTTAGTCTGCACAGTATTAAAGAAAAAATGATGGCACGTTTTAAAAGTTAATCTACTGAGGAGTGAGTTTTTAATATTTTAAAATCATTTATATGGAGTATATTCCACAATAAGAATGAGATTCAAGTGTTGATCTCTGTCTGAAATAAAATGCTCTGGGGGCTCCTCTGCTAACTCTGAATTTCTGAGCCACACCTTTCATTCTAACACTCTGCAGACAAAAGAGTTTTCCAGTTAATTTTTGTTCTTCTTCATTAATTCATTTGCTTCCAAGCCACAATCTGAATTGATCAATCTCACCCTGTTGTATTTAAGTGCTTCTTTTGACCTGGAGATAGGTGTTTTGCCATAGTAGTTACCATTTAAAGCTTAGGCAGACATTATTTTTAAAAGACCATACAGTTTCAGCACAGGCTGCAACAATAAATCTAAGAGAAAATGCCCTCCACTGTTGTAAACTTCTAGTCAGACAGAAATTTCAATTACTTCTACTCAAGAAAAGTAAAATTTTGAATTTTCATATTTTCTACAAAACAAACAAACCCCTTTCATTTTATAAAAAAGCAACGACACAAATTAAATCTCTGTACATGTTTCTGTGCTTGATGAAGTTTCCTGAACCAGCGATGGCCTGCCAGGGAATCTCAGGCTGCCAAGAAGTCCAGAGACCTCAAACAGCAGCAGCACAAATTGTTGGTCATTGTATCCTAGTATAGTTCAAAGACATCCTGATCCTTACAGACAGAGTAAGGAAATACATATGATAAAATGTATTTTAATTGCACCCAAATCGAGGGCACTAGCCATTACTAATGTTGTTAACAAACATTTATAATCCAGCTGCAAGGGTTTGAAACTAACAGTAGGTAAGTGGGGCTGCCACCAAACAGCAAGTAAACAAATGAAAACAGACTGCAAAGGAGCTGGGAGGGTCTGAGGATGAAAAACTCACAGAGGTGACTGCAAATCATCTTATGATGTTACCCAAAGCTATTAGCTGTGTTTAAAGACATGCAAAAAGCATCCAAGGAAAACATGAGAATGATGAATTTAACCACTGAGCTTCCTACACCAAAAGGCTGTTTGGAAGGGTATGGGGTTTTAGTGGGTTTTGCTGGTCTTAAGCATAAATAACCAACCTAATGCCAGTTGAATGACATTTCTCTCCTAGTGCTTAAACATCTCCCAATATCCAAGATACCACTGTCATTCATCTGCTTTGCAAAGTAAAGCAAAGGAATGTTAGACATTCAAACACTGGTAAGCAAGAAAGAAAAAAAAAGAAAAAAAGGCAACTGTGTAAAACTAGATTTGCAAAGCAATAGTCCTATTTAGGCATTAGACCTTGTACTCTTATTGTCCCTCTAAGTTCTGCAAAGCAAATATGAACGGAGAAAATGAAACTGGTTTTCCCCTTATTTAATTTTCAAATAATTTTAGGAGTGTGCCTTTTAGTCCATTAGAAAAAATCAAAAGGGATTTTGAAAATTCCACTATACACCTGTAGTCTAATAATAAACATTCTCTATTTCAATCAGTCCTGAAGTAATACCAAATGAGGGTTGGAAGCTGAAAGGAAAAAGAAAAGGCAGCTAGAAACTACCTTGTGCCAAGTGCAGAATCTGAGGCAAGTCATATGGAAATTCACAGTAATTCACAAACATCTCAATATTCCTTCTAAAAACAAAACAGTAGTTCTGCATAGCAACTGGGGAATGGTAACCAGAACAGCCACTTCATATGCCCAAGTTTTCCATTTAACCAAGATACTTCCTCTGATGTACAATCAAACATTGCTGAATAGTTGTAAGTCATGTAAGGATGCTGTTTTGTTTGCATTTCAGAAAAACAGACCAAGCTAGTTCATTTGGGTCATAAAGATTTTTTTCCACCTCAGCAGACATTTTTTCTAATTGCAACCCTGCTTAAGAAAGACATGACAAAATGAACTTCACAAGTCAGGTTTAAGTGCTCTATTTTTGAGGTACCGCAGTTTCTTGGGAAGTCTGATTGCCCTGAGTTCTTAAGATTAGGCTCAAAGACAAGTGCCAGCGAACACCTTCATTTCAAAAGCCATTATGGAGTTTCATGTGTTTTTACAATTACATGGATTAGCAGTTTTCAGTCCCCAAAATAGTTGCATCTGTCATCATTTATGTTCCTACCAAAGTAGTCTGGTATTCCAGAGTGGTTAAGCTCCTCCACAACTATGTTCAAGCGAAGGAAATGAAGAAAAATATGAAGAAAGAAAAACCTTATTTTGAATATGTGCAAACCCAAACTTTCTAGAATATCCTTTTTTCTTTAAGGAATGGCTCACTTATTTTGTCTTACCTTTTTAATATGTTTTCAAGAAACAGAGCAGGTACTTCTTGAAATCTGCAGTTTTAGAAATGTAATTTTCTAAGACTTGTAAGTATGGTTTACACTTT
The DNA here is from genome assembly GCA_013398055.1 of Ifrita kowaldi. NCBI lineage: Eukaryota > Metazoa > Chordata > Aves > Passeriformes > Cinclosomatidae > Ifrita > Ifrita kowaldi. Next base: position 233,167 of record VZRS01013122.1, on the reverse strand, counting down.
AATATAAGAAAAACCAGGGCATGTAGTTATAGGACAAGGGGAGATGGATTCAAACTGAAAGAGGGCAGGTTTAGCTTAGATATTAGGAAGAAATTCTTTACTGTGAGGGTGGTGAGGCCCTGGCACAGGTTGCCCAGAGAAGCTGTGGATGCCCCATCCCTGGAAGTGTTCAAGGCCAGGTTGGATGGGGTTTGGAGCAACCTGGTCTAGTGAAAGGTGTCCCTGCTCATGGCAGAGGAGCTGGAACAAGATGACATTTAAGGTCGCTACCAACCCAAACCATTCTATGATTCTTTGAAAAAAGAAGAAATCGGAATAGGTTCTTTTTTGCATGCCTCTTGACTTAAAAAGTAACTCCAAAATTTTAAATTAGGTGTGGCAGTCATATTTTATAGCCTAATTAATAAAATACCTTTGCTGAGCAAACCATGGGCAAGAGATCAATCTCACACACATCTTTAAAAAGCAAGTTGGTATAAACTCTAAATTATGTGTCTGAAGTCTCAACACTGATGATAAAATTCATTCAAGAGTTTGAAACCTGAATCCAAAGGGAAATACTGCACTACGACCAGAATGAAAATTTTGGAGCAAACTTCTGAGCACAGACCCTTTCTCTGGAAGAGGTGGAGAGCCTTGTCCTGCTGCAAGAAGGAAGCAAAGCAGAGTCACCTCCTGCCTGTCCACAAACTGGACACACTCTGCTGACTGTTTCTCCTATGCTGCTTCTGGAGTAGACTTTTCTGGGTGCTTACAACTACTTTTCCAAAATAAGGGAGCATCTCTCCACCTTTAAGGCATCTGTCATCAAATTCCCTAAAACTGCACCTCTCTCTCATCTTTTTTCTTTGGATGGCTACTTCTATCAGCACAGAACAACCATAAACAACTCACTTCACAGACCATTGCAGCATTAACATTTCCCATTTTTAATTCTCCATTTGAGCAAGACATTTGTGTTTCAATGTTAGCTCATTGTTCTCTTGGCTATTAATAACATTGTACTCCATGTAATAAAAAGTTAATTGAAATCTCAAGGCAGTCATGAAACCATTTAGGAGTTTAACTAAAATTAATCTCGCAAAGTGACATTTCAGTCTGGTTAATGATAGAAAAATTGTTAGCTCTGTCTCATTACAAAAACAAATCTCTGCAGAAAAATTTGCAGAGACACAGGAAATATGTATTCTAATTTTATTTCTGTCTCTAAAACACCTACAGAACTTTACAGCAACTGTTGTGCCTAATTACCAATGCCAATAAAATAAAATGACGCTACAATTATTTGTTTCAAGCTCCCTTTTGAGAACAACCTCCTCTATTCAGGCATTAATGAACTCATACTGCCTTTCCCAGCTACCATAAGGAGCTTAGTGTAGAAATTATGGGTATCTTCATGTAGAGTAGAAAATGAAAAACTCTTGCTTTTCCCAAAGCCATTGTTAATGCATTTTGAAGATTGCATTTTACCCTTTGTGAAACCCAGCTTTGCTCTCCAAGATGAAATCTCACTAGCACCATTGAAATAAGTGCAGTTACCAATCTGCAAAATCAGCATGAGCAAGAAAATGAGGTCTGCTAGGGCCAAGTGTTTCATATTAAACATACAATTGCTGGCTAAAATCTAATGTCTCCAATGTTCATTTCCTTTAAGAAAGGGGCAGGATGTGACTCAACAGAAAGCATAAGTCATTTAACAGTGCATTGAAGCACTTTGTGGTTCTAGTTTGAGTCTAAAAAGCATTTGAGGAGCAAAGTAAGAACGGCTCTTAATTAAGGTATTAATAGTACCTTCCTGACAGTAAAATGTTTAAATGTAGTCCATTTAAAGTGTTCTCCATTGTTTAAAAACATATAGGCTGTGAATCTTCAGTGCTCATGGGCCTGCTGCCATTTTATGGTGCTAAGAATGAACTTCCATTCACCAAACACTAAATTCTGAATTCTGCACGAACCTGTTTCAAGCCCTGCCTTTTGACAGAGTAATGTGGCAAAAACATTTGAGCAATGCTATCCTGAAAACCACTGCACTTGCTAAATATAGATCACTCTAAACTTAACACATCATGAACACATCTAAAACCGCAACTTAAAAGTCAACTATGCAGCAATATAGCATGTGATGGTAAAATTGTAGGGCAAATATGACACATCATGTCTATAGTTCCTCAGAAGAAAACTTACATATGAACAACCCTGTTTCCTTCAAACAGGAAAGGACCCTTCATTCTGTGATAATTTTCAAAGTATCCTGAGTAACCTGAGTATCCTCCTCAAATGCAACCTTCATACTGTGGCATCTGATTTTTTATTTTTCTTTGTTTAGAACATTGTAATTTTAGCATTGCTTTAGATAATGACTGCCTTTCACATGTATCTGACTACCAGTTACATCGTTCCAGACAAGGCCAGTAGTTGCTTGTCTGATGATTCACCATCAGCCATGGTTTTCCACTGTAAAAAATAAACACTGTAGCCAGTCAAGGGGGAAGAGGCACTTATGATAGTCTTAAGAGTAGCAGAAGCACCTAAGAATTGCAAATTTTCCATCTTTTCACAGTAAACATGAGGCCTGTATGCTATCATGGTCTCTGCAGCTGTCAAAGGCAGCCTATTTACCTACATTGCAAAGGAGACACCAGAAATCTGAATGAACTTTTGAGGTCATGAATTTTTAAAGGTATGCTATTAAATGAATTTGCTCTATTTTATAAAAGCCACCCACCTTGTACACACCAGCTTGACTTTTCATCTCTCATAACCCTGCCAAAGATTACTTTGATTTTCTATGTTACCGATATTATTGACCCTAATTCTGTTAAAATAAATGTCAGCTTATTTAGGTACCTAAATAAAGTAATTTTGGGGAGACAAGGGTATCCAGAGGTTTTGTAAAGAAACATAAATATTTTGATTGGTAGGCTTGTGATTCAAATGTAGACTCCAATAATGACTGAAAGTTAAATTTTGGGATGACTACATAAGTGATCTATGGTTTCAAAATTATTTTCTAGTGAACAAGTGTTATTAGTACATAAACTGTCATAACTATCCATCAAAAGATACCCTGGAGGCTGAAACATGCTTTAAAGCTGTCTCTCTGAATTAGGGTAGGTAAATTAGCAGCTTGATCCATACCTATGTAAACTGAGTCTGTTCTCATAAAAGATAAATTTTATTTTTTAGTATTATCAACATGACATATTTCCCAAGTATTATGTCTGGTTAAATTAAAAAAAAAAAAAAAAAAATCTGAGGTCTTACTGTCCTGACAGAATCTCCTTACATCCCAATCATTTTGCTAATATGCTGCCAAACTAAGAATTTTCCATTCATGAAATTCACTCACTCTACATGAATATATGCACTCTATACACACATATTTATACACACGTATAGAATCCATACAAACAGAATGAAGTAGGAGGGCAGTATCTAACAAGGAAACAGTTACAACCTCCTGATCCCTTGAGCGTGTCTATGGCTACAACAGCTTTAGCAGTCACAAAAATTCCACCTCTGTACCCAAGATCATCACCATGGTACCAATCATTTACAGAACCTGCTCACCTGGTGATTTCCACGACAATAATTGTTCAGACAAAAGTCCTGGGGATATGAGGAATCACCCAAATGAGGGAGGGAGAAGATCCATTGAGCCACATTGTGCCATAATCTACCAAAACACCACAGTACACGACTCCCTGAACATTCATTGCATGTGTCATGCCCTCCGATATTTTCATGTTAAGTTTTAAATGCATTAATTTTCTACCAAGACCCTGATCCACAGCCTGCTACATCTCACAAAACCTGGAGATTAAATTGATACATTTTAGAATTCTTTTTTTTTTTTCATACTTTGTGAATGTTGCTTAGAGGATAGCCCTTCAGTGTTTTTTCCTTCCCTTCACCACAAAATTCCATTTCAGAATGTAAATTCAATCTGTGTATGCCTCACACTCATTTTACCAAACATTCAAAATAGAAACCATTCACTCAATAGTTCATCAAATCTTCTACTGCATTACAAGACTGACAGCTTCTCTGGGTTTGTTGTTGAAATGTCACAACATTTTGTTTATCAGCAATATGATAAAATAAAAAAAAAACATAGATTCACATTCTCATTTTCCAAATAAATTTTAGAGTAATTTAAGACTCCTTGGCTCTTAGAAGTTTGCAAATACAAATCTCAGGAAAATTCCTTTCACTCACTTTCCTCCAGGAGTAGCTAAAGGTGTACAAATATAGGAGTGGCAAATTCCAGAGGAACTTCAAATAGACTATTCTATTTAATCATATTTATTGTAAGATGGTACTAATCCTTCCTTGGGGCCATGTATTTTAAAGCTATATTTGGATACTGAGAAATTTTTGCTTGCAGGGAACGCAAACTATCATAGGCCTGATTTTTAATTTAAAGTGATTTTGGAACTTGCCTGCTTCCATACCCACTCGGATGGATTCTGACATAAGCCTGAAACAACTTCTTATTTCCCAGTAGAAAAAAAAAAGAAATTGCTTAAGCTTTCAGGCATCTCTTGAGTGAGAACTCTCAGCATAATCCAAGGGTGAAATCCCATCACTGTGAAAGACCTACTTGCATCTGATATGCCCAGATTTCAAACTACTGTCCATTTTTCTGACACTGACAAGAGTTTATAAATAATTGCATTCTGCAGGAGTCTAGCAACAATTAACATAAATCTGGGGCTAGGGTACAAAAATACATACTGAGTAACCCTTTTATTATAAAGGAAATACAAAATTACTATCAGCTATCTCTTATTTTTATTCTGTTGTAAAATTGATTATCAACATACAGCTATGCCAGAAGTACATATGCCAAAGAAATCTGTTTGCAAATTGAGTGCCAAAGAGCAATTGCTTTCTTAAACCTTGGGGAAAAGGGAAAACAAAATCTACTGAAAACTAGAGATAAGGAACTTCATTTTCCCTCACTTATACTCAACTACAAAGACTGTAGAGGCAGCAGCACAGGTTTGGTTCTATAATTGTTATGTTTCTGTTACAGTAGAAACATACATTCAAACAGTAATTTTAAATATACTTTCAGCATCAAATAAAGATGTTTGTTACTTCTTTTGGAATCAGGAAAATGCCTGCATATACCATGCATATAACACTAATGGTCAAGATAAATTGGCTTAAATTCTCTGGTTTGCAGACAGCAAAAATGAAAAGGCAATGCAAGTGTTGACTCAGGATGTTCATCATGTCAGATTAACACTGCCTCATGCATCTGTCTGCAAATGTCTTTCAAATCAGGTGCCTCTGTTGAACTGCACCTCTTTTTTCACTAAAACAAACACTCCTCCTTCCTGGGAGGCTGTTATGTAGTTTCCTTCTGATTGTCTCTTGTTCAAAGGAGCCGGTTCAGAAGAAGCAAAGCAAAGACAAGATCCAGGGCTGGAAAAGATGCTCAGTCACACCCTGCTAAAGACACACATCTTGGTTTCTACATGAGAAGCAATATAAAGACTTCCTGTAGGTAAAACTACAATGACTGCTTCTTTGAAGCAGGTCTTCAAAAGTCAAAGTCTGCTGCAAAACCTAAATCCTACTCTTGGATGGAGAGAGAAGTTTCCCTCCTTCCAGTATCCTCAGTCTGAGAGATGCCAGGCCTTCTCTGCTTCCCCTCACAGAGATTGCCAACTTCTATATAATAGTACTTCCTTTTGCACTTGATACTTCTAGACATAGTTACAAAAAAAAATTTCTGCCAATTTCCTCTTCAGTATTGAACTTGATAGAGAGTAAAAAATTTCTCTAAAGCCAAAATCCTGCTCAAAGATGAGGAAAAAAAAACGAAAATAATTCAGCATTTCAGAGAATTTGATGGGGGTCAAACATCCATGCCAGGTAACACACAACAATGAGAAGCTGCTGTGTCATCACAGTAACAAGATTATTTAGACATATGCATGAAGACACTTAAACTGTGCATACGGCATGTACTTGTGCACAGGAGAGAGTCTGCAGTGGGTAGATGCTTCATTTAGGCAAGAGTTACCCGTCTGTAACCGCAGGAGGGAGTTGGCAGATGGAGCTCTGGAGTTCCCTGCTGGAATCCGGCCAGGGCACTGCCGTAACCAACTCCTCTCTTCTGAAAAGCAGACGGAGACCTTGCATGTCATACGCTAAAGCTGTTAAAGAGCACTGAGAACCAGAGACTGATTTCCTCTGCTTTGTTCTTTGCAGACCTATTTGTACCTGATGGAGGTATGTGGAAAACGCCCACCTCTCTAAGACAACAGCTTCATATACTGCTTCTGTACAAGTATGAAGAACAGTAAGGACACAATGCAGTTTTGATTCCAGTTTTTAGACCAGAATAACCTAAAAATGTTTTCACAACCATAGGGCAATTATCATTACTACTTTCAAATAACAAAAACCCCACTGAATTAATATTTCTTTAAAACTCTAAAGAATCTTAATTCTAAAATGCTTGCACTTCTAATCTTAGAAACTAATATAAAATAAAAATCAAAATTAAAGGTACAAATTTTTTCTCCTAATGTAATATCCTCCACCAAGTGTTTTAGTGGTATATAAATAAAGAGGACTAGCTAATACATAAAGCAGGAAACATTTCATGAAAGGAAAGCACTTTGAAGTTCCCTCAGGCTTTGTTCATTTAGGGCTTTGCTCATGTGCATCCCTAAGCAGGGAGCACAGACACAGGGAACACGGTTTCCTTCTGTTATCCTGCCTTTTCATGGGCATGTTACTCAAGGGAAGGGATATTTAGCCTGGTTTCCAGACAGAGAGCACTTCTCTGCAAATTCCAGTCGTAGCCAAAGTATAGCATAACTGCTGCCACCTCTACTGCTCAGACACATCTTCTGTTTCATACAGAAACTATTTGGAAAAGATGAGAGAGTTTTCAGTAGGAGCAGGGAACTTTTTTTCATTCGCTGGAGACTAAACACAGACTTTTTTGGAACTCAGCTTTGACACTGGATGAAAGTAATAGCTGCAATCATAAAGCCGAGCTATTCTTTCAGCTCACATGGAAAACTTGTACAAAGTAAATGGCTATTTCGTGAGCTTCTCAGATGGAGCAAAAGGCATGTTATGAGTGGGTGTTAGCCTGGAGAAAGTGCTCGCTTTCTCCTTCAGCTGCTAAGCAGAGCTTATGCAATAAGATATGCTCCTCCAGAAACGTATGTTTTCCTGCTCATAGAACCTGAAACCTCTGACTTGCTCTAATACACTGTGGGTTTCTGCCTTCTGCATTTCAGCCAGAGAAGACAATCTACCCGATCACATAGGAAAACATCTCAATGGAGAAAGATGTCCTCCTCAATGTAGATTATCCAGACATGCAGTAAACTTCTCTTCATCCAAGCCCTCTCCATGCTGCACTGTGTCTGGAGCACTTGCACTGCCTGCAGCTCCCTCTCCCCACACTGTCCCTGGAGGAACACCCTGCCTACCTCAGCCACCTTGCATTTATTGGGATGCCAGCCATGCTTCTTCTCAGCTCAGTAACACTGCAATTCATGATTCTTTAAGGAAAAAGGAATAGAAAAAGCTGTACATTAAAGTCCAAAATATACTGGAAAATAGAAATAAGCCATAGCTCACTGACCACAAAGACAAACGACTTGGCTTGGGATAACTGCTGAGACAGCAGCCTCAGCTGCCTGGGGCAACTGGAATATTCAGCAATCATCTCCTCAGCTGGCACAGTTCACACAGAATTTTAAGGAAACACAAACCAACAGTTCACTTTTCTTTTAAAGCTACAAGGGAAATTGCAGTGGACTTCAATACAGGAGCAGCTCAGAAAACAAGAAGCTAAGAATAATAATCTTATCGGCCACTTCCAGGCAAGATACATATTTTACTTATATTAAAAATGCAATTGAGAAATCAAAGTTTTAGAGCAAAGTCCTTTCAGTGTTGTTACAAGAAGTGACATCCTTGGGCACAGATAAAAATTTGCAGCTTGAGCTGGCCACAAACTGCTTGCAGATGCTGTTTTACACACCGACCTGTAACGTCCCTTTTGTGTATGCACATGTATACAAACAGCAAGACATTTCCAACTTACATAAAACCTCTCTCTAAAGAAAGTGCTCTTGGGACAGTGTTTGTTAACACCTTAAATCCAAATATTTTCTGGACTGCAAACCCAGTTAATATTAATGAAAAATGTACCTAAAGCATGAAACACACATGTATTTCAATTCTATGTATATATGTAAATATGACATTTATATAATGTTTAGTAAAAACCCACAAATATTTAGGACATTTAATCTGTAGTATGCTACTTAGATGAATAATCTATTCTCACATCCTTGGAATACCAGTATCTCTGACTTTATAATATCTTAACTTTATGTCCTTCTTGGCTCATCTACTGCTAGATCACATCACTGTATGTAACTTGTCAACAGCTATATGTCTACAGTCACCAAAGGGTTAAGTCTGATGGAGTAGAAAACATTTTACAAATCAAAAAGCCTTTATAGTAAGCTGTTCATGTTGCAGGGACTCTTCAAATTGCTTCCAAACAGTGCTATTTTTATAATGCCATCACAAAAGCAAATCCTATCCTACCCATTCACGACTTCAGTGCAGCTTTAGATGAAAACTGCATGTGTCATAAATCAATCTTTGCCCAAACTGTTGAACAAAAACTCAGATACAAGTTCAGATAAAGCATTAAGAAGCTAAGGACAGGAATTGTCAAAGTCCTCTCCAGCCCTCACTTTTAAACTCCCCTCTTGCTGTCTGTGGGAACTGTTCATCCTAATTTCTGGAGGGGTTTTGGTTTCATTTTTTTCCTCAGTAAGTTAATTACAACGTGAGCAGCAGTTCACAAACAAAACCAAGAAGTACTGACTGCTACCAGAGGCTCAGGAGCGAAAGGGAAGAGTAGCAAGAGAGGTCCAGGCAGGCAGACGCTGCAAATGTTTTCGCTGTTCCTGTTACAGTTTACGGTTCCTTCATTACTGTTTTACTTGGTCTGACATGACTGGATTTTTCTACTGCTTTTCTAAAGCAATATTCCAGACCTGCATAGGACCTTGAAGTTTCCCCTCTGTCAGTAACATACAGCACTTCTGCACAGCAATAACCTGGAACTACTGCCAAGACCCAGCAGAAGGAGAGTCATACCTACAGTATTAATTTCTCCCATATAGTTTCCACTGCATAATTCATAGACAGGTCTTTGTCTTTCATACCCAAGCGATGCTCCATCAGCTTTTTACAGACTGAGGGAAAGGTGTCTTTTTACTCCTCTCCAGAGTATCTATGGAAACATGAGCCAGGGCAAAGTGCCAGGCATCAGAAAACCCTGAGACCACTGCCCATATGGGTTTTCAATGCGTTACATCAAAGGCACTTAATTCACACCCTAACTCTGAGAGTTAGATTACTAACACATAGCACATAAGAAGGGAGCTAGAGTAATTTACAGGCGCCTTTTTAAAATTTTTCTTCTGATTACTGTAAAATTAGTTGTCAGCAAATGTCACCCAGTAAGCGATAAGAACCTCAAGGTGACAACAGTCCCCAAACCACTGCCAAGAAGGGGCGTGGGGGAAGCACTGCTTCTTTGGGATTTGGCATTGTGCTCACTACTGCATTCCCCTCTCCGCCTTTCTAATTTTGCAGTGTTCTTGTCCTACAGGGATGGAGTATTTATAAAACTTTTTCACCCCAAAAATACACTCTAGAATATCTATTAAATTTCACTTTTCCAAGAATGTTCAGGGAAATAGTCTGGTCATAGTTTAACCCACTGTGAAAACAAACCCCTTAATAACAGGCAAAATATTTGGTTTTTCAGCTTAATCTAAAAAGAGCAATTGGACCTCAGAGTTTTAGGAAGCATATTCTGTTGTCTTATATGTTTATTAAGCTGGGGAACTCATTAATCGGCCACTGTGAGTTTTCACATTCATATTAAAAATAGCATATCATGGGTTTACAACACCTCAGGTTTGAATTGGTTTTGGGTTGGGTTTTTTGGGGGTGTGGGGTGCATGCATTTACTTCTTTCTTAGAACTATAGAACACTGAAATCAGCTTTTCAGTTGGTTTGGAGTTTTGTTGTTGCTAGAGGTTTTTTTGGCTATTCCTCTCTTTACAAGTTCTCTCATAATTTTTCATCAGTGTAATTCTTAAAACAGTGTTAGATCCTTCACCACATTTTATTATTCATTTTCATATACAGTGCTTTTAGAAGCCACAAATGAAGCTGCTTTCTGAATGTTCCAGTCATTGCACAAGCTTGCAGGGAGCCATGCAGCCCTTGCCCAATACTCAGATGTACTCTGGGAAGTTTTCAAAGAATAGGAGTTCAGTGTTCAACTACAGCTGAATTTGAGTGAGGTTACCTCACTATACAGCTGTGAAAATCTTCCTCATAAAACACAGTAGAATTTAGAAGTACTTTAGAAATAAGTCACCTAGTTAAAAAAGCAAAACCTTAATTTTTTTAGAATAAAATTTCCCAAAACCAAAAAATCATGTTTTATACAACTTTTCAATAAAACATTATGTGAGAGAATGTGAAAATTATAGTCTAACAAATATGGAGGAAATGGTTGCATGATTTTTTTCATATACCTTTTTTAAAGAGATAACAAAGTTTCTCTTCTCCTTTCCCAGGTACTATTTTGTCTTACACTCTGATGTCTCCCTTTTAACAAGCCTCTTCTCATTTCTCTTCTGCTACATAACTTAGTAAGGAGTCCAAACTACCTGATGAGAATCATAGCTAAGAAAAAACCCCACACATCTGTGCAGCATGGAAAAGCATCAGTCCCACATCGACTTACTGCAATGCTTTAAGTGCCTGTTAAGTTAGAACTCCTATGAGAGGAGAGAGGGAACAAAAAGAACATGAATTCAAGCTATATAGGCATAAAGTTAAGATTTTTTTGCTCAATTTTATAGAAATACTGAACAAATTCATACTATTTTAACTCTACAAGTTTTCTAGTAGGCAGAAGTTGCAAGGACTACATTACTATGACTGATATTACAAACGAGATTTCTTCATTCTGCCAATTTTAAATTACAGTTTTTGTGGAAGCTGTGGAACCATGTACCAGAACCAGTATTCAGTGAAGCATCTGGGCTCAAGTGTAGTTGCTACCATTCTTTAATCATTCCAGGGAGCATCTCTGTCACAAAGCCAGGAAGCCAAAGCAGAATTCCAGATGTTAAGAAAACAGACTTCAAAGGTTAATGCAAACAATTTGTACAAGCTTCACTGTTTTCAGAATTATTAAAACACAACCATTCTTAGATACTGCTCATATAAAATGCCCAATTATATCTTTATGACTTACAAAACTCTATATAAACAGGTATGTTATTTTGATCCAAAATATCGCACCTGTAAAATCATTTTGTTGGATAAACACAGTTCAGTAACACCACACAGGTCTGCACAAAGAAAATCAAAGAGGCAATTTAGATCACCCTTTGAAAAACTGGTCACATTTTTTGTGCCACAAATGCTGGCACATACAAAAAAATTGTTACTAGTTACTGATATTATAGTTTTTACCACCGATTCCTTAGTGCTCTAAATACTGGCTGATTTACCAGCCCCAGAGGCACAGGGAATTTACCCGTGGGATTTTGTGTGTCACACCTCTAATTCATAAACTTCAGGAGTTGGCCTGCAAGACCCTGTTCTCAAAAATTTTAACAGAAGACAATGAAAATTCCCCTCCTCAAGATTTATCACAGCAGTAACTGACACCTCCAAAGAGTTCTGTTGGTTCAAATAAAGATAGACCAGGTCAGAACTAATATTTTCAGTTATCTTGACTTGTTGGCAACACCACCCACATTCCTCTAGATTTCTGGAATCTAGAGGATTTGGTAATTTTTATCAAGTGGTCCCATCCTATCACGTAAGTAGAAATCCCACCAAAAAAAAAGTAGAATTTTACAGAAAAATTCTTTAAGGTTATTTCAGAAAGATAAAAGGAAATGTTTGAGCAATTTTTATTACTGCTCTAGTTAATATCTATCAATTTTCTTTTTTTTTTTCTGGAAAATATATGCAGGCAAGATTTGAAATGGCAGATACTCTGTCACATATAAGCCCATAAGGGCAAACATCTCAAAAATCTGGTTAACGGAGATATATGTTCAGTTGGTGGGTTTTTGGATTTTTTGGGGGGGAATTGGTGTGGAATTTTGGTTTGTCAGGGTTTGTTATTGTTGTTGTTGTTTTTAAAGCAAGCAAAGTACATAAGCAATGAAGCTACCTTAATCACTTCTCAGGAACACAAAGAGATCAACTCCTCCACTTGACAGTTGATTCATTTTGTTCTTTCCTTTAATGTTTTGCATGTTTAGAAGTCCAGGTCAGAAACAGCACAATCAGGGGTTACTTCCTCAAGCTCTTCATAAAGGCTACAATTCACCTGCCCTGAACCTCCAGCTGACACAGCTGCATGCTACTGGAGAAGGTTTCTCCTGGCAGCTGGTGGAAAAGCTCCTACACGGCCTGGCACTCTTCTTCAACTCCACCTAGTACCACCTGGTTTGTGAGTTAACCTCTCAGCAACCTGGATGATTCACAGCTGTCATTAAGATTTCTTTTTGCTAACAAGTGAGCACCTATTTCTTGGCTGCTGTAAGAAATAATCACAGAAATGTAATCAGTAGCAGATGTACAGCCAGCTTTTTAATTAACATTTTGCCATAACTGGTTGCTATACTTTTTCAAAGCTGTCTTTTCTCAGCAGTTAATTATTCTTAAAAAGACACACCTTTCAGGCATAGGTTTGCTAAGACATTACCCTATTTGAAAAAAACAATCTCTCAAGTAACCTCTAGTGTTTAAAAAAGGACAAAATTGTAAAGGGTGGGGTTTAGCACAGAAAGCCCCATTTAATAGTGGAATACATGAAATGCAGCTTTTCAATACAACATTCAGATCTTTATTTAAAGTGCCATTGAGAGCTGTTATTACTTGAGATCAGTGACTCTTCTCTTTCACCCACCACATGGAAGTGAAAGTTGGAAGAATGCAGTAGGCACCATAAATACAGAAAGGCATCAGTGTCCTTGGATTCAGCTCAGTGAAGTCACAGAGCAATATTTTGTTAAATGCGTTAAAGTAGTTAATTTTAACTTGAAAAGGGGGAAGAAAAGCCAAATTAATGTTAACAACGTAATTTTTTACAGAAATTGAGCCTAGCCATTCCAGAAGCTGGTAAGCATCAGTAACTCAGCCCCAATAAAATCATTTCTACTGCCCCCTCTGATGGAGTCTTAAATATTTTAAGAATATAACAAGATCACAAAATATTTCTGCTACTTACTGCATACAATCTCTCCTTCAGAATAAAAACTGCATCACTCAGATCTGATCTTTTTCATCAAAATAGCTCTTTCTTGCCAAGTAGATCAAATCTGCTGATAAAAATTTCCAGTTACAACATTATATTTTAAAAATTACACATTTTGTTTTCAAACAACTGAGCCTTCCCCCCTGTAATGACTGTTGCATAGACATGTTTATGCATACAAGACGACTTTCAGGACTTGGATCAGGAGACCTGCTCCTTTTATACCACACAATAAACCCATCACTGTGATTGCTAAACTTTGTCCCAGCAGACGGATATTGTGTTTTACATGGAACATGGTACAATCTTAACTCTGGCTTTATTTGTCAGGATTTTGTCTGCAATGTGGACAGGGTAGGCCAGCAACTGAGGCTGGGCTATGGCCAGAAACAGTTAGGGGACTAAAACCCAAACCTGACATCAGTGGAATGCCCAGGGACAGCCTGGCTGCATACACAGACCTGGGCAGGTTCTGTGCAAGGGCAGGTGACTGGTACAGCCTGAACAATGGCACTCATACTGTGTTCAAAACCAGAACAAAACTAAAATTGGCATTTCTCAGTTTATAAAGTCTTTCAGAGGGGGGAGAAAAAAAAGCATTCAAACAACAGCATTTTGTTGTCTGTTTAAATGTCTTTTAGATCTGCCCTTAGACATCTGACATGAATCTTAAGATGGATAAATACCTTGAATAACCTGGTTTAATCATCGCATTATTCTAAATCTCAGGTTACTTGTCTGCCAATGTACAATGCTTATGATAAATTTCCAAAATTAGAAAAATACAAAGAAAATTATACATTTTTATGGTTTATGAAATATCAAAACATTCAGTTTTACTTCTTATAAGAAATCATGCTGTTTGATAGAGTAAATTACAAGGTATTTTAAACTGAGATAGAGTTTATGGAAACTCTGAAAAGAACTCTGTTGATGGACTGGACAAAGCTGTCTTACAGAAGCATATTGCTGAAATCCACTACCTCCCCAAAATGTGGGGAGCCAACACTGATGCCATGGTTTCCTGGTTGCAGAAACCTGGTAGCGGAGAACCCACAGCCCCCAAGGCCTCATTATCCGTGCTGAGGGAGTACATGTAATAAAACATCATTTTCTGTAACTGGTTTTCAATTAAGGGTTATTACTGAAAATGCTGCATGAGAACTAAGTCTCAGTCCAATGTCTGCTATATTCCTGGTACGTTTTTATACCTTTAAAAATCTTTTGTCGCAGCTGCATACTTTACTTGGGTTGTCCATTTTTGCAAACAGATCACTAACTTCCCACAGTGCAACACAGAGGTTTTGTCAACACATTGTTCCACATATCAGCATGGCCAGATTTCTTTTCCAAAAGAAAGTCTTTGCAAACGGGTAAATTAAATCAGGCTGAGCACGGCAGCAATCTGTGGAGTGCCAGAGAAAGGTCACACTGCTGGCGCACAGAGTCAAGGGCCAGCCAGGAGATGCCCGCCTTGTTTGCTCAGTGCCTGACCTCATCCAACAGAAGCTCATGGCAGGGACAAGGAAATGAACTGCCACATGGAGAACCCAGTAAGAGGCACAGATTTATTCAGCTAATTTAATGTGTGCTAAATAGAATTCCCTAATGTTCTTAGAGCTGAAGTGCAGCAAAAACACTGTTCTGCAACTGAAGTGAATGGAAAAATGCAAAAAAAGCCAGGATTGGACAAGACTTGTGAGTCACTACAGAGCTATCCAAAGGGATACAGAGGTCGTCCACTCGCTAGAACGTGGGCTGAAACAGTCACTGATTTATTTTCCAGAATCCCAATAAGAGGCACTCTCAGGGGAACACAAGACAAGAGACTTTGCCATGGTTGCAGCTACAAAGATGAGTACAGTTCAGAAATTCTGGCAAACTTGAGAGGTTACAGTAGGAAGTGAAAGCTGTACTCTCAAAGTTCTGAGAATGCAAGCACAGAGCAGGAAGCAAGACTTTACAATGGCATAACTGCTAGGAGAGCTTGGGAGTGCTAAATGTGTTTATTAAGTGACCTATTCATATGCATTCTTATCAAAGAAAAGATCAAGGTTTAGTGTTTGGGATTCATATTTTATGACTGAGTGTCTATAGACAGATTTGGACATCCCTCTCTGAATTACAGGGTAGTGGGTATGAAGGAATATAGGTAGTGTTACATTCACTGCTGTACTCGGAATTCAGCTCCCCCCCTTCATTCCACAGAACTGGTGAATTCCGATTGCCATTTTGAGACTAGGGAAAAAGACAGCCATGTAGGACTATTTGATGAAATGAAAAATTTAGAAGATAAAATTTTATATAAACCATCCTTTCTGCTTTGGGTTATGGAACAGTCTGAACTAGGTTAATGTAAGCATTAATAATTCTCTTTGTTATTAATTTGAAATCAATTTCTGAAATCTACCTCTAAGGCACTAGATTATTTAATTTAATTACATAAATTGCAATTAAACTAAAATAGAACTTTGGCTAGCTACTACTTTCCTCTTCCATAATTTAAAATTGAAACATTTAATCTGCCTGGCAGAGGCATGTTTTATTTACCAGTATCCCTAGAAGTCACCAAGTTCAAGCTGACTCTGAGTAAGTCCTGAAAAACCCCTGGTCTCCAACCCCCAGCAAGATGGCTTTATGTGCAACCAAGCCACCTTAATAACAGGGAGATTTAGCTCTGGAAGCTCTGCTAATTTTATCTGCAGCACATGGAACTACACATTAAGGAAACTCTGACAGAAACTGGGCAGAAATAGTAGAAATTACCTTACATGACATCATAAAGCACAGGCCCCACATAAAATTAAATGTGTAAAACCCACAGTTTTACATGAGGAATTGAGAAAGGCAATGGAAATACAGCATGTCTTTTTTTTTTTTTTTATTATTAGAGATTTAAGGCTGAAGACAAAACCCTGCAATTTGGGTGCTACAAACTAATGATTTACAGAAGTGAGCAAAAGTGATTAAGTCTGTAATTCTATGAAGTCACCTTTTGTCAGCTCATTTTGTCACTCTCATGTCTGCCCCAAATTCACCTTGGGCATTACTTTCATTCTCAAAACTCAATTTTGTGCAACACATGGGTTATTTACCTGCTTTATCATCCTTAAGTAGAATGAACAACAACCATAATTGACTTTCCCTTCCTTGAAATCTTCTGCTGTCAGTAGCATTTTTTCAGTGTTGCTAAAGAGAGGGCTGGACCACAGCAGCCATGCTAGAAGTCACTGACCTGTGATTGAGAACTTTCTTGGTGCCTCCATTGCTCCACAGACCACTCTCTCGGCCTGATTCAGATGCCTGGGTTATCACTGATTATTGTTTGACGAAGGTTCTTATTCAGAGGTAAGAAAAATAAAATGAAATCAAAATTATGACCAGGGTCTCTATCCTCCCAGACTTAAATCTTCATGTGTAACCATTAAAGCAGAGGTGATGTTTTGCAGCCACAAGCTTTTTCTTTTGTATGATAATATGTCACAATCCTGTAACATTTTTCATGGTGTATGTATTTTAAATGGGAAAAGTAATGACAAAACTGTATCAAATCACTATGCCAGATCCTGATGTAGTTGAAGAGGAATCCCAGAGACATAAGACTGGAAGCCACAGTCCATCTAGGAAGCCAACATGGAAAACATGACCAGTGCTGTGGGTAATGCTGGAGTTTGAACATCTGTATTTTCTTCCAAAAATGAAAAAACTCACACCCTGGAATTTTTGAAAGCTACATGTATCAATATATGGCTACATATATGGTCTGCAAATGCTGTGAGCTTTTACATGATATTTTCTGTCTGCTTTTTAAATTAACTGCACTTTGAGCATAGACAGGACCCTTCGTTTTTGTCTAGAAAAGATTACTAATAAGATTTTAGTTAGAAATGTGCAGTTTAGAAAACGTTATCCTGTGTTTTGCATCAACTGTCTACACCAAGATGGGAAATATTAATCATTGCAGCAGTCTGCCCCACACAAATAGATTAATTTAACAGATGTATGATTTAAGTAAAACTCTGAGCTCATGATATAAAATTTGGAGTAAATCCAGCACAAGGAAAATAAAGCACAGAACTAATTAAAGGAAGAAATGTGAGAAATAATTGTACTAAACATTCTTCTTATTCTTGCCTTCTTAGGAGGACACCATGCTGGGCAACCCTGGGGAAGGAGAAGAACTGTCTGCTCCCCGAGGAAAAAATGGGGAAGAGAGTCATCAGCTCTCACCTTTGGAAAGCTGAGTCCTGCTCAGTCATTACTTGCACACAAGAAGAGAAAGAGTGAGTGTAAAAATTCTAGACAATGGCTCAGTGCCTACAAAGAGGCATTCTTCTGTCTGACTTGCACTGCCGGTTAGATTTATGATCTGAGACACAAGTAGATCACTTTCATGAAAGTCAAAAGGATATTCTTTTCTAACTTGATGAAAAAACCTACAGGAATAGATAGAAAGTTCTTAAACTTCAATAGGATTTGGATCTGTGTCATTGAACTAGAAGATGACAACTTTTTTCCCCTGGATAAAACACATAAAATCCACACAAATGAAAGCTCTTCAGTTTTTTCGGTAAATCAGGACAAAGATCCTTAAAGAAAGACAATCCTTTTTAGTACTCAAAATATTACTTCATCTCTCAAAACATTATTAACATACCATTTCCATAACATCAGTTGGTCTTACTACCACCAAAAAGGAAAATTTCAGTAAATAGAGTATTTAATTTGCAGTCTTACTACACAGCTAGAAATACACTAACAGGTTGTAATTCTTCAAGAATTATAAGCTATAACATGCGCTGTGGCTACTTTTTGGCTTCTACATAATTCTAAAATAGACCAGTATTTCCATTTATTAACCAAGTTATTACAGCTTTAACATATTTTAGATTACTCCTGTCAGAATATACTCTAACAACTGATGACTTAATTTTATTTTGTGGAAGGCCTTAGAAGTACCAGGCAAAGTTTATGTCATAACATCATCATGGTGAGAACAGGAAATAGTAAGAGGGAAGTGAGTGTGGCAGGTAGGACTGCAAATCGCAGACAGAACTACAAAGTAATAAGCTGATAGGATGATTAAGCAATATAAAATTAGAATTAATCTCCTGGCTAAATTTTATTGAGTATCTGAGATACCTCCAGGTTGACAGGAGTTATAAAAATGGCCCCAGGTAGGGGTTGGGGTTTGGGGCAGGGGTAAGGGGTTTCTTCTTGTAAGGATAGTTTATGAAACAGTGTATGAAATACAACTTTTAAATGGACAATACAAATATCCAGATCCTTTCTTATTCATAGCTACTTATTCCAACCTAGAAACTCATTTTAAAAAGGGAGTGTCAGAGAAAATACCTTTATTGATTAGAAGTGAATTAAATTAGTACTGTGAAATGGAGTACAGGTAGAATTAATTTGGAGGCAAACATCCCAGAAGCAACCTCTACAACTGATAAAACACTTTGTACTTTTCTTGTAGAAAAATAGGCTTTTGGATGTGAGACAAATTGAGCTGTCATGGAGGTGAGTTTGCAAAAGGTATGTAACAAAATCCATAATATGATATAGACTTACTCTTCCTTGAGGTTTTTGTTTGTTTGTTTGTACAGCTTGGCCCATCCCCATCCCCACCACCACCAAAAAAAGGATGGAAATCTTGATATTTGCCAAAAAGCCCAAGCGTGTAGGAATTCGCACTTCTAGAAAGCAAATAAAAAAGACCTGATATAAATATTCACATAAATTCACAAAAAAGTCTATTGTTAGTCACTATCTCATTTTAGAGAATGTCAGCATCAAATAGCACCTGCTAATACTTCAATATTTTCTAAAGTTCCAGTGTTCCCATTCCTTCATGTCCTTTTGCTCTGTGTTCAGATCCTGGGGTACGGCAGGGTGGGGAGTACCCTCTATTCTCAATTAGGGAAAAAGCTTTTTTTTTTTTTCATATCATTCATACCCTAATTTACATCACAAATATGAATTAAAATTTTTCCAACAGAAATATAAACCAGAAAAGCATGTATGTAAGGGCATATGGAGCTCTTCTTTTTAATATCCATTATTCTGTTTTTTCAAGGTAATATGAAACAAGAGAGATAAGAATGAAATACATTTCTAGCTAAGATCACTTTCTTATTTCTATTACAAATCACACTTAGGAGAATAACAGGAAATTTCCAGTTCACTTCTATGTTCTCTTAAAATTTCATCTATTTCAACTCTGTGGTCTAGATATGTTTTCATACTTTCTCTTGTTTTTTTCCAGTAAATTATTCTAATACAAACATTAGTTCAGCATTCCTTTCAATTAGAGCAACGTTCCAATTCTCTCACAGTTGGTATTCTCTCTTACTAAAAAGATTTCCTTTTTCAGTACTACTAAGCTGAAGTTACTGTTTTGCTTTTCTTCACCTTGTCCCTCCTCTGAGGGCCTAATGCAAAATGCAATTTTTTAAATTGATAGTAGAAAGTATCAATTTTACAGTAGCAATTGTAGAAAAATTTATCAAGATCTATTAAACAATACCAATCGCATTAAGTCTTAAGCACTTAAATATCTATAACCCACGGTACTGCTTGCTGTGTTCCCCTTGACAATCAGAGATGAACAGGAACCTCTAGAGGCAATTCAAGGCACAGATAGGTTTTACTTAGGTTCACTAAAATTATTTCAAAAGAGGTTGTATGCTCCCCTCAAAAGTGAGG
This sequence comes from Ifrita kowaldi, assembly GCA_013398055.1. Lineage (NCBI taxonomy): Eukaryota > Metazoa > Chordata > Aves > Passeriformes > Cinclosomatidae > Ifrita > Ifrita kowaldi. The sequence continues at coordinate 213,092 of VZRS01013122.1, read as the reverse complement.
GTCTCAGTCAAGAAATAGCATCCTAACCCTGAACTCTGACTCTCCCATTATGCAGGAATGCCATCCTTTACCAGCAGCGCTGGCCAAACACGCTGGCACCTCGTTTCACATCACTGTGGCCATTAAAAGCAAAGCCAGCCAGCATTTGCTTCCATTACACAGAGTAACTTTTCCCTGGCAAAGTTATGTCAAAAGCTCTTTCAGCCCATAGATCACAAGAAGCCAAGAATTCTCTACAATCCTCCCAAAGGTGAAACAGAGAATCTGACCCAGAAATGAGTTTCAGTCACTGGCCTCAAAACATCTGCCTCCCTAGTTTACCCAAACTCCTTTTTCCCACATACACACACTGCAATGGGTTGAATTGGCATCATTTGTGTCATTCATTACATCAAGGACTATTATTCACATACAATAATGACCATTTATTTCTTTAGGTTATGAGGCATCTTGGTAAAGCTAATACATTTATCTCAGTCTGCTCTTTGTAATCAGTGTCTAGTAAAAACAATTTGCTTGTAAACAATTAGCACAACATAAATGCAAAATCTGTGAAGATTTCCACAGGCTGCACTTTCAGTATAGTAAAAGCAGCTGGAGGTAATATACAACTAGAACTCGCTATATAACAACAGTTCATATTAACTGAGCAAAATGGCTGTTGTTTTGTTGATAGAATTTATCAAATCACTTTTTTAAGCAATGATTTTATTTTTTAAAAAATCCCTTAATCAGAAAGCAGCTCTCATCTACAATTCAGTTGCAGATGATGACTCCTCACACGTAGGCTCTCACAATCCAGCTTTGTTGAAGCACTTGGAGCCCCTGGGGCAGAGGAGGACACAGACGTGCCTGTGCCCAGTTAACACAGACCAACACTGACATCTGGTGCCAGCAGAGCCATTTTACACGGGGGCAAAGGTCCCACTCGACACCTCACTGAAGAGTTGCTAGTTCGACACTAAAATAAATCAGCATCTCCTGTTCAGAACCAAACCACAGCAGAGACTGACTATAGGGAAAAGAAATGAAACAGTAAAAATGCCAGGGACATACTTAAAGCCAGGAGAAGAAAATGAAAAAACATTCATAATGTTTTTTCTGTAATGCACTTTTTTCAAAATGGTGCTATTGGCTATCGTATCTCAAGATAATTTCAGCTGCTGCTAAAATAGAGATCTCTATTTTTGTGAGAACAGTATTAGGATTATCTGTGCCAGGATGAGCACAGTTTGCACACTAGAAAAAGCACAAGAGTTGTTTCATTCTGAAAGCAAGGGCTTAAATTGTGGCTGTCGTGAGCTTAACTTGCTTGAACTGCTACAACCACTACATGTCCCATTTTGTGGCCTGGAGAATCCCTCTGTGCCAGCACTTTTTGGCTACTTGCCCACAACAAACTATCCCTAGGCAATGGAGCATTGAGCCCAGACTGTATCAATGAGTCTAGCACAGTTAAGGTTTGGGGTGCAATCTTCATATGCACACGTAATGTCCATTTCCTTGTAGGCCACAGCCTTTCACTACCAAGAATATCAAAGACAGGCTGACACACCAGAGAGGATGATCCCAATGGTATTTAAAAGACTTTTTTCAAGACTATGAAGAACCAATTACAACAGAGTATGACTGTCTTACCTACTAAGAAACTAAGCTTTTACACTGCACTTAGTTCTGCTACCAGGTGCTAGTTCAAATGTGTCTGTGCGAGATGCACAAATCTGCCCCAATTACAAGCCAACCTCACTGTTCTCTCATGCAAGCAGCCAACAGAGAACTATTGCCAATGTGTAGCTGTTCCATGCAGCAAAACACTTTGCAACATGTCCTTGTTCCCATAAGGCACTCTGCAGCCAGCAAACTCTTGTAATAATGTTATTTGCAAGAGCAGACTTGGAAAAAAATGGCTTTTTATTATTGCATCTTTGTGCCAGTGCAGACAGCATCCTGACTTACCAGATGTTTCTTATTTCTTTTCTCTAAGCTGCACTTGGTATTTCTAGAATTGAAGGTTTCAGACAAAGAGGTTTTTGTTACCTTAAGAAATCCAATTTAACACTGCCTCAAAAATCTGTGATTACATGAGTAAAGCCTGATTGAGAGAAACACACCAAGCCTCCAACCAAAGAGAACACTTTGGATAACTTTGTAACCCCACCTCCTTAAAAAAACATGGAAACAGTAATAAGCTCTGAAAGTTCCATGAATGGAAAAGCATTCGTTTTGTGAAGTTTTGACATTTTGGAACACAGAGTTTGCTTGTGTTTTTTCTTAGATTTTATTTTTTTCTTTGTTATTTTGATTTTGTAATTGAGACAGACAAAAATACTGAAATCCCAACACGAGGGATACTGATATCCCAGAATCCAGGGGACTGTATTTTGTACAGAAAAACACTATTCAGGATTTTGAATGCATGTGCAGAGAAGGAGGAGCAATAGCATGACAACTAAAATGAAGTATAGTTTGCCTGATCAGTGCCAAGTGTTACTGATTAGTTTTCACTTCATTTTAATTAAGGTTTCAAGACCTTTATTTAAGTACCACAGCTACTTCAGCAGATGTGCGGCTGAGGTTTGAGACTTTCCTGCTTGCAGGAGATGCCAGGACATTTCAGTTTTCTAATCCCTAACGAGCAGCAGCTTCTGCTATAAGGAAATATGAGCAAGTATAGAAGGCATACAGTTTATAGCACCTTATTTTACTGGCTGCTTTTGCAATTCAGTATGTGGTCACTACAAGAACTGCACTTGAATTATGGATGGTCTCTAAGCCCTACATTAGGAGCGTGCATTACTTTTGATAAATAACTGTAAATCAAAGAACATGGAAAACAAGGTGAAACTCTCCTTCTCTAGATAATAGATAAGACAGAAGGAATTCACTGCAGGAGGAGAATTAAAGCAATTCAAGCACAGTAGCAGACAGCTGGGCAAGAAGCAATGGCAAATAAAGTTCCCACAGCTACTGTAAAAGCTCACCATGCAGTTTATAATTTAAAAACATGTTACATGGCAGCAAAGACTGTCCTTTTTGCTTTATTTTCTGTCTCACTTCCAGATTTTCCTATCAGACTAACAGCTTATTCAACCAGAATAGATTATTTGTTTTCCTATTTACTGGCCTGCAACACAAACAGCTTTACTGGTTGGCTAACTACAATGCTGCAGCTGCATGCTCAATGCCAAAAGAAAAATCTTTTTTTTGAATTATGCCTTTACTAACTGCTAATTGACCTCTACATCTTTACATCGCCTACTAAGTATGACCAAGGAGAAACCAGGTTCTCTGTGATATAACCTAGAGGGATAGTGAAACAAAGCATCCCTACAATTTCAAAACTCGACATTATTGCCCAACAATTAATAATAATGCATTGAACTGCAAATTCCCATTTGTTCCATATTTTTGCAATATGACATTTATATTTTTCTTCTGCCAGTATGTGTGAAAATTTAGGACCCATCATTATACAATTTTAGATTTGGGCAGTCTCTCTGTAGTAAAGAGTACCCTGTTTGACTGTAAAACTTCAATGTAGTCATTTCTGACTACTTTAAGCTCTCAGTCATGCTCCTTCTTTTCACCTTTTCCCACCCTTTCCATAGTTAGGACAAGGGGATTCCTGGCATGCTCTTATAAACCCAGGTCTCTGGAAAACAACTGTAAGGACTAGGGAGGGGTTTGCATTGTCACACAGGCACTTACAAAATATCCTGTTTCGGGGCCTGTTGGGGCCTAATACTACACTATTTTCAGATTTCAAATAAACCAACTAGGAAAAAAAAAGGTTTCTACAACAAGATCAAAGAATTTAATGAATACTAAATTGATTCCTGTGTACACTGTCAGCAAGTGTCTGTCTTTGAAGAATTTCCAATCACAAAAGCTGTCCAAGCTTATTTCTGCTCCAAGCCCTTCTCATCACAGTAACTGTAACACACATTCAACTACAGAATAAATATTTGTTCACTTGTCTTGTATCTTCTCTTTAGTCTGCTACAAAACAAGAGCCTGCTCTCTGACCAACAGCAATTTGCATAAAATTTTTGCTTTTGTGTGACCTTTCCTATCCAGCATAGCTTGGAGCACCCCTGCACTGGCTGCTCTCCCAGCTGCAGCAAACACCTCACCAGCAGCTCCAGGAAAGGTGAGAGCCATGGGATGGCCCCAGGAACTGCAGTCTGCACCAGGACGGGTTTGTTCCCTGGGCAAAGGCACAATACCAGAGTGAAAAGTTTGCCCTTCCCAGCAGTCACCAGCAGGAAGGCTTCGCCAAGGAAAGGTTTGAGTTTCCACTACTGTCAACCAGAACCCTTTCACAGGCACTGTGAAAGCAAGACAGGGATTGCTGCTCCCTCTGCAGTCTCTACAGTGGGACAGTTGACTTCTGAATAAGAGGTTATAAACAAGATACACACGTAGTATCTAAAAAAGTTTATAGGAAAAATAATAATCTTACTGGGACCAACTTCAGTCTACTGTGCTTATTTTTTAAGCAGTTTTACCAATTTCAGTTAAACCTGATATGAATATACACAATGAAATTGTTAATCTTCCATTGCTTTCACTGGGATATGATTTTAAACTGTGATGTAGCACTTGGTATCAACTGTTCCACACATTAATGTGTGTGAAAACACACACATGTTAATTTCTCAGCATTCTGGATGGGTTTTACAGTAAGACAGCTCCAGCTGTACATACAGAAAGCTAGCCAGCTCCCAGACTCCAAGGAGTGATTGTGTACATTAGCAGAAGCCTCAAGCTGGCTTATGATACTGGCCTGAAGTTTGTGCTCTGGGCACCCAGGAAGCTCAGCCAAGTGTGGAAGCCTGGAACATCCTACGACACCATGAGGATCATAAAAACAGCCAAACTCAGACCCAGTCACACAGCCTTCAGAAGCTGCCTGTATGCAGAGAAATTGTTCTTGCACTTCTACTACCTACCTGTATCACCCACCTTGCTCAGAACTACTTATAAGTTACATTCTCAAATTTTTTTCTAGATCTCTGCTGATTTCTTACTTACCCACTGTGTAGCAGCAGCTATTTTTGGCTACTTACCCAAAACAAACCCTAAAAATGCAGATAATGTGCCTCCAAAATCTTCTCTCAACAGACCATGCATTCCCTAATGCCCACCTGTTCAAGGGTAATTTGTTACAAGTGCATGTAAATCTACAAAATTACCAGGCAAAACCAAATCTGCTGCCCTTGCAAGTTTTCACCCTGAAATCAAACACACAGCATGCTTGACAATGTAAAATACCTTTTTTTTTAACAGCACCTTTATGTTTACAATAAAAGGTAGGGGATAAATATTTGGGATTTTCATGCTAACAAGCAAATTTAAAAAAATAAATTCCTCACAGCTGCTTCAAGTAGTTTGGGAAATGCAATAGCATGAAGACTTTTCTTGTTACTTTCCATGAAATAGATGGGGTGATGGTGGCCACGTACACATCACCACATTGCTGATAGCAATGGAAAACTCATCTGCTGTGCAGGAGGTGCACTGAGTAGTAAGCTGCATGGTGAGGATGAAAGTCTGGAGTGCATCCATGCCTGGAATGCTTTATTACATCCATGTGAACATAGTGACATGCACAGAATACCTAGGACTCTCCTAAGCTTGACTTCCTAGACAGTCATAGAAAGTATTTCTTTCCTTCCTTCCCACTTTACAGCTGCCCTTTCTGAAAACAAACAAATTTCGGGCATACTTCAAGAAATAAGACGCAACACTAGATTTTCCGCCACAATTTATGCATTCCTCCTGCTTTACTCCCTGACATTTGACACAGAAGCCCAAAAAAACTGCCTAAGTTTCGTGTGGTATTTGTTGCAGAATATAAAATTCTAGTAAACAACGGATTTTTTTTCCTTATGTGAACCATGTGTGTTCTACTCTGTAATCTACCACAGATGGTATTTTTCTTGTTACATAGATGTAGTATCCTCTACTGTTAAGGAGTTACATGTGCGAGTTTTATGAAGGAACAATATAATACCATGAATTCAAGCAAACATCTTTAAAACCAACTTGAAGGGTAGTTTATAAATTATAGGGAAGCACAAAGCTACCTGGCACTGACGTACACACAGAAGGGCCACAAAGGACAAAAGAAATTTGACTATTTCAAGAGAAGGCCATACAAGTTCAGTTGCTGACTCTTTTTGAACATATTCAACATTTCTAAGTGTTCTGTTCCACTTCTATTTCCACATTAATTACCAGGCTGTTGATTATTTCTTTGCTTTCAATTTAGAGCTTGCAAAAAACAAAAATAAAGTCATACCCTTTAACACCTGTAAAAACACTGCAATTAATGAATGCCTAGGAAAGTGGGTCAGAACAGAATATTTGAACACAGATAAAAGATATTTCCTTTGGCCATGATAGAATTTTTTATTAGATACATATTTGAGGTCCTTTATTCAAATCCTGCAAAGAGTTTGAAAGAGACTTCAGACTAAAAATTGGTCAGCTGGGTATTAGGAGATCTATGTGATTCCTCTGATGTAGGATAAATGAGTTCAGGGTGGAGAGAGATTTCAGAGGTACTCCTTAGAAGCTACTGTTGTTAAAAATGGGTTTGATTTACAAATATAAAAGGGAAGATTTTTGAGAATTGGATTAAATTTCTGTGGCCGTCAGATATTAGAAAGCTCTGCCTATTACAACAGCAGTTACCACAAATGTGTGTTTTGAGGGAATCTGTAAGGGCTCTCAAATCCAACATGCAACACGGGCATATATACATTTCGATAGCTTTTTATAGCCAGGGCCTTTCTTTTTTTTCATACAATAGAACTTCATCTCCTCTCCATAATTTCCAGGGAATTAGCTGGATAGAGAAATCAATGCATTTATTAGTTCAAAAAGTATTTTTCATTGTTCAGAAAATCCTTCTTGATACAATTCATATGTCTTCATTTTTCCATTTGGCCCTGCTACAGAGCTAAGTCCTATTAATTACTGACCTCCTAGACTTCTCGAAACTGAACTCCTACTACATTTCAAAGCTTCACACCTTCTCCAGAGATGATTTCTCAGTGCAATTAATATTTCAATAATGTGAGTAATTTATCTGGCTGAAATTGCCTACTTATTACTTATAGGTAATAATTTTCAATAGCAGAAACCAAGGTTTTGCCAGCAGGTTTTATCATGGAAAATTCTATCATGACAACGCTACGTGTTATTTCATAGTCAGAAAGGGCCATAAGCATAACCAGATGGAAACATGTACTAAAACCCTCTTATTATTTTCCCTTCTCTAAAAGCATTATTGTGGTGGCAATTTAGCATTCAGTTCCCCAGAAATTCTGGTGGTAAATCTATTTTTGTGAGGAAATGGTCCTGTTATATGCTTGTGTAAAGTGCCAGCACCAGGCATCAGTGCAACTCTGAGCTCCATTGCAGATTCATCATAGGCAAGGGTAGAATAGTTGTTTTAACACCAAGCATGCAATAAAACTACTTAGTAAATCCTCAAACTTGGAATTACAGTCATAACACAGCAAAGGAGGATGGCAGAGAAGGTAATATGTGAAGAAAAATAAGCATGTCTGCAAAGCATAGGCTAGTGCTGGCATATAAAAGATAGATTTATAGGAGGACAGACATAAACCCATGAACACGCTTTCCACTGATCCAGAAAGGAACTCTTTTAAATGCTTGAAATCAATGGGTAAATAAAGTTCTTATTGATTTACAAAGCAGTGGCAGCTGCTATGCTATACACTTGGTCAATGCAGTCCCAAAGAATATGAATGAAGTTCAAAGGTTAGTTTCAGGATATTTTTGTTTGACTGGCAAGAGTTTTAGATGGTTCCTGGATTTCTATTTATGGCATCAAAACCAGTTGGACATAATCTCTGGAATATCTATTACAGTTTTTCCAGGTTTATTCTCCTTCTGTAGTTTTATACCCCCTATTAAATGGGAAAAACCTTCAACTTTTCATTGCCTTGCAACAAAGCTTTTCCAAATTTTGTCTTGCTGTACCTTAAATCTATCCAAATGATTTGTGAAGCAACCCTGAAACAGAGAGAAACTGCCTTAGCAGTAAGGTAAAGCAACTCTAGTTTGAAAATGAATCCTCCACAGAGCCAGAAACTGGGTAATAGAATAGAAAGAAAAATTATCCTACAACAGCTCATAAAGAGGTTCTAAAGTTTGTTTCATTTTACTTTGCTAGAAAGTTGCTGGTATGTATCCAACCAAGTTTTGCTTTTATGTATGTGAAACTGATAAAAGTTAAATCTACAGTGTATGAATACTTAAACTGTTGAAAGCTTGGAAACTCCATGGTCCTCCAGGCTCTAAACACATTTTTTACATGAACAGAATTAGTTTACTACTCTTTTTTCCTCATCCCAAAATAAGAAAAAAAGAAAGCCAGAGACAATCATACATAGCCTTTTTCTTTAACAAGCAAAAACACACTAAGGAAGACAAAACACAAAATGTGTCCCGGACCCTATAATCCTACAGTTCACAAGAAAGCACGCTATGACTTAAAACACATAGCTCCCAAGTCTGACTTGAAAGAGATCTTTGAAGGCTGGTTCTAAATGAACAAATAGCTCAATTACCAAATTAACCTAGTTTTCACATGCCTGATCTCTTACAAACCTGTGACAAAGTTCCGATTCACATTTGTATGGAGAGTTTTGTTGGAACCTGAAGTGGGATTACAATACCAGAAGTAGGTTTTTAGCCGTAATGCATCTTTTGCCACTGAATACACTGTGGATGGAAAGAGCTGTAATAAATAGCACAGAATGTTCCAAAGGCTGGTGAGATGAAAAATGTTGGGTTTTGGTTTTTTATCCTGCTTGGACTAAGCTTTGTAAGCACAGACAAAAATGTGAGCAAGTCACAGCTACTTCAGATATAAGTAAATTTAAACTCCAAACTGAAATTCAAAGGGGTTTTGTTGAGTGCCTTGGTCACCTTTAGTGTCAATTCTGAAGCTAAAGCAACATGAACAGATCACAGTATGACAGATCATGTACAGAACTAAGATTCCACTTGATAATTTTCATGTAAATTATTTTAAATTTTAGAACTGAAGAAAAAATATTCAAAAATTCCTGAAGAAGAGTTTAGAGAGCTCCAGACAGAAAAAGACGGGGAGAGGTTGCCAGTTGTCCTACATCAGTACTTTCAGACATGCAGGAAGACAAGTCTTCAATACTTGGAAGTTATTTCCAGCCCTACGACACTCACTCCCATTTTCATTAACTGATAGCATCACCTGAGATGCCACAGATTTCCCAAATCTCTTCAAAGAGGCTTAAAAAATAAATTCACCAGGGCTTATTTCAAAGACTTAGGCAGACTGACAATAAATAATGCCTCATGCTGCAATGAGAGTGATTTTAAAAAATAAATCATATACATGTAATTTGTATACATATGTAAATAGAAACTACATTAACAAGAAAAAGCTTGGATTATGTATTGCTGCCTCTGCTTTGCAGTAGTGTTTCTAAAGCAGGAACTGTAACTAGAAGATTAGAGAAGTTATGGAAAAACTGATCTTTCAACTGAAAAAAAATCCACTGGCTTATTTTAGAAATTATTTAACTGGCAGTAGCTACACTTGGCCTTTTATGTGTTCCACAGCATAAACTCTGACAGTCTAACACACTCTTTCTTTCTTTCACTGCTGGCTAGTGAAAGTGTGCATTTTCCAGTGACTGTGTAATTCTGTTTTGGACTGATGTCATGGCTGCCACTCCAGCAGACCCATTAAAAATAAAAAACATACACATCTAGAACTTAAGCTGTTACCCAAACCAGAAACTTGTGATTGCAGAGGCAAGCTACACCAGCTTATAAATGGATTTTGATGTATGGCATCTGTTTTACTGAGAAATGCTGTAGCTTCTTAACAACTAAAACACGTGCAGTTTAAGAGCATTTAAACGCCAGAAAAAAATAGAACTGCATGAGAAAAATGTCTGCTCAGTTTGAATTCACTGTAACACTAGATTAAAAAGTGAGGCCATTGCTTGAAAAAATTTTAAAAAGCTTAATTAAGACAAACCGGGACTGAAATACAGGAGAAAATTCAGTGTTCCTTCAAAATAGAATCTCTTGGGGAATGCTGCACAAAGGGGAAGAAAGCTTTTAAAAAGTGTACTTGACAATACTGGTCAGAAGACAAGTTGCCAATAATCCATTTTCATGCACAAAACACTCATTTCACAGCACGTACATATTTGAAAAGAGATGAACAGAAAAAATTCAAAGGCATGCTTTGGCAAATGCTTAATGAATATGCTTTCTTCCCCTCTAACTTAAAAAAACATGCCATAGACATGAGGTTTTGCATTTTGTCACAGCAAGGCCAGAGAACAGATGGATACAGAAGAGCTTTTCTTTAGATTTACGAATCACAAAGTTAGTAGAATTTCCAAAAAAGGAGATTATATATGTGGTACCATCATCAAAAACAGTTGCTAAGAATTCTAGAAAAAACCTTCATTAAGGCTATTTCTGTCAATATCTTGCCCAAATATACAGAAGCCTAGACAACTGTGCTTTGAACTCAGGTGATGGTGACTAATCAGTGTAGTTGTAAATAGCAGAAAAATCAGCAGGGTTAACTAGTTTTTCTCAAAATGTGGAGTACATCAGGTCAAAGGAAAGTAAGAGACAGGTTAAAGAAAAGTGCACCAGTCACCTGGACATGGACAGCTAAAAGGTCAAACAGACCACTGACACAGCTTTAAGGCAGACTGTTAAGTATATTGATCAAGGCTTTCTAATGAACAATCAAAAGAAATAGAGATCTTGGGGGAAAAAAAAAAAAACCTATCAACTTACCTTTGGTTTTGTTAACAAAAATTCAAAATATTTATGGCTGTGCATTGAATAAACAACCTATCTGTAAGTCAACTTCCTAACAAAAGTTTTCTCAAGTGTTTTGAAACATACCAATCTAATTTATCTTAGAGTAGGAGCTTGCCACATTTTTTCCTTCCCATTCATCTCAAACATGTTACGGAAAAATAATAGTCAAGACAGTAGTGAAAATTTCTCTTTCACTACAGCCACATACAGAAGCAATTCCCTTTAAATGACTTTAATGATGTATATGACAGCAGCAGAGTAGTCAGAGGAGATCCAAACCAACAAGAGCATATGATTTACTGCCTCTGGCTGTACCTGTCCTTGGGGACAGAGGGACTGGTATAATACTTCTTCAGCTGTACCTGCATGGCAGCACACCTACTTGCAATGTCAACTATATACATCACACACCCGAATGATGCTTAAGACAAGACAACAGTAATCTCATTATTCCAGGTGCCAACAAAGTGACACTTGAAGAAAAATATCATTCTCTACTGCAACTGCTGGTACTCATTTTATGTAGCACAGGCAAAGACACAGCTGACAAGTCGTCTCTGTTAAAAGACACTGACATTCATAGAGGAAGGGGAAAAGCTTCAGAGATATCCAGAGATCCACTGTGTAAATTATCGAGCTAACTTTTCTGAATTATTGCCAGTAAGTGCATGAAACATTCCAGTGCCATAATACAAACTACAAAACAAAATCTACTTCATTTTCCTTCAGCCTCCCATCTCCTTTTCCTTCATCCTCTGCTTTCATGAAGAAAAGATATGGTCACTAAAAGCGCGTTTTCAGATACTTAGCGTTGAGGTATTTCCTTTTCCTTGTGTTGGTCTCTCTCTGGAGAAAACCACAGCACTGGTCAAAGCTGATCAAAGCCTGGGACCTGACACTGGGAACACAAATCAAAGTGCTCCAGTTATACTTTTAAAGCAACACATTTCACAGCAAGGACATTCTAAAACTGTGATGACTGCATTTACAGTGTAGTTTCTTTTGTCATCCTAAAAGTGTAATGACTTGCAAAAGAAAAAAAAGAAACCATCACACAGCAATTCTTAAATAATGTGAAAATATCACTGTGAATTTCTTTCTGGTTTTGGGGGTGGATTTTTGGTTTTGTTTGTTTGGGGGAATTTTGCATGAATAATTTAACCTCTACAGTTCAGATACCAGAGTGTCTTGGAGTTTAAAAAGTTTATTGACAAGTCTTCAAATATTGTTCCTCTGTATTCTGAAAAAATACCCATAAATAATCAATAAACCAAGCAAAAGGAAGTTTCAGCTTCCTGATGAAGAGGTTATTACCTGGTTGTGACAAGCCACTGACCAGCAGGGCATGGCACTGACTAAGAACATGACCTAACTTTTCCAGTTATCCCTCTACAGGTCCTTCTAGAAGACTTCATTATTTGTCTTATTCACAAACTGAATTAGCTTCAGTGGTTTTAGTAAAGTAGGTAGAAGAACACCTCTGAAGCAGGAATTTTGAGTAAATTTTAAATTTAAGGCACAGTTTGAGCCAAATTATAAGGTGCATATTACAAATCCCATCCTTAATGCAATTAACAAGGGAACACCCAATAAAAGCAAAGTGACTGCTGACAGACATCAGTAATTTTATTCAGTCTTTCTGCTCCTGACAAATGCTGTTGTCACTTCTCCAGAGCAGGAGAACTTCACACACTTCCAGTTAGCAAGGAATAAAGTGAAGTTACTGCTGGGCTGGGCTGTTCAGGGGCAAGTGCTGACCATTGGAGAGAGCTACAGGGCGATAAACATCTCACACGTGCCAAGCTGCCCAGGATGTGCCACGTACAACCAGACAGCTGGAGACAGGACAAAGTCTGGGCTCTAACTGGGTAATGCAGCCCATGAACCTTTGTTATCTTTCTTAACTTACTAAATCTGTTATTAAAAAACAGACCTTGGAACACAAAGCTAAACCCTTCTGGTCTCATTAGCTAAAGGCACAAACAGACATGAATCAAGATGGTACAGATCTTTTAGATACTAAGACCAAATTACTGGCTTTCTGTATTCTTTATTAGAGCAATACTAGCTAAGTTTGCACGAAATGGCAACCAAATGAAACAGAAAGCTAAACAGAAACTCCTGTGGAGTCACATTCAGCATCTCTTAACTATCTCATGGCAGCTTCAAAATATAGAAAAATAGTCAGCAGTTAGCAGGAAGATTTTTCAAGTTAAAAATATTACTACCTTTATGAACACTGAAAAGGTTGTTAAAAAAGAATAAGAGAATATAGGTTTAGTTTACTAAAAACAAACAAGAATGAACAAAAGTTATTTTTAATCCTACTTTAAAAACACAGTGGACGAATTCTTCTATCACCAACCACAGCCAACAGCAGGTGTTAGGAGACGGTCACATATATAGGTCAAACATATACTGGTATTTTCCCACTAGAACTGGTCTCTCTAGGTGACTTCTAATCACCCAATCTATGCAAATATGACTGAAAATAGTGACCTGCACAACTATATTTTGTATTCTGTATTTTATTCTGAGAGCCTTGAGCTAAGAATAATTTAATTATTAGCTAAGAAAATCATTCTTAAATGCGAAGTAAGACACATCTGTTTTCATTTCTTTTTAATTCATATCTCAGGAATATCATTTAGGTATCTAATACTTACATGTCCCTTTTAAAATGCCACACTTTCATAAAGCAGTGTAGGGGATTATGAGAAAATTATCCCCCTACTGACCAAAGCAAGGTGGAAGCAAGAATGCAAAATATTTGTGTTAATAGCATTTTGCTGGAGAATCACAAACCTCTCTACAGAAAGTAGAACGTTTGGTGCTCAGACATGGAGTCTGTGAAATGCCAGTGGTTAGAGAAGAGGGCAGTGCAACATGAAGAAAAGCAATATGATGGTTGTGCAGGGTACTGTGCTGCTTCTCTTGAAGTTTCTCTTCTGGGTGTGTGTTTTCAAGCATAGCCCATAAAACTGCCTTTACCACTGAACTAGTCTGAAGTTTACAACATACAAATTACTTTTGTTTTCAGTTTACCTCCTGAATCCACTTACTATAGCACTACTGTTGTCATCCTGAAGGTAAAGCGCTGGTTTAGAGTATTGCAGTTACTCCCATCCCCACCTTTTGTGGCATCATCACTGGTAGCAAGCCCAGCCTGGATCACAATTTACATTGCTAACTGCTGTACAGTGCAATGAAGTCAAAAGAGCTGAGTGGGGGAATCCACAATATTTACAAGTAACAAATCCTACAACAAAGGTGAACACAAAAAAGCCAAAAGTTAACATTTTTATTTCTCTATTTGCAATCCTAAGCTTTAAAGCCTGGTTCTCTGAGTAAGTGGATCATGTAAATTTCCCAGGAAGATGGGTGGCTAAACAAAACCCCAGAATTAGGAAGGCAAGTACCACTTGATGTGGCATCATGTTAAGTCCTTGGAAGATGCTGGCTCTGACCTGTTCAACATAGGAAGGTATTCTTCAGGTGTCTGAATTGTTCCAAAGGAAAATATTTACCCTGACTTTCAAAAAGGCCCACAGAAATAAACATACAACAATCAAATTCTCTCCCTACTGCTACAGTCACTAATACAAATATATATTTTGCAGTATAGCTAAAACGTTAAGACACCTCCTTGAGCAGGAATACAAGTCTTCTCTTTTTCTTACTAAAAGTTGATATATAATTTTGATTAATTACTTCTCAGGGATTTGCTTGGCTGCCTAACAAAATGAGGGAATGCTTTTTCCGCTATAACTAGGGAAAAAAAGTTATTCCTTTTCAGCAGATGAATTATGTCTTTGCTTTCCTCTGAAGAACTTGCTTTGGAATTGGTTTAGGCAACACCTTAAAAATAACATGGGCTGGATACTTCTTTTACTCTCTGGGAGGGGCAGTTCTAAGTAAACACTGGAAAGAAAATCTGGCTGTTTTGATGCTCAAAATAACTAAAGTGAAAATATTAAAGAATAGTTTATAAGCTCAAGTAATCTATGTGTAGAATACTGGTAAGTGAGAAGTTTCACCACTAGGAGAATGTGGGATACATAATGACAGATGCTGGTGAGAAACCCCTTGACAGAATACATGCTGTTAACTATATACATTAACCAGTGTAGCTGTAGACTCCCAAAGTTTTGTTCATGTCAAAATTTTACCTGCAAGCTGGATGTAGCAGAACGGTGCTTCTTTTCAATCCACAACTCGTTCATTAGCATTCACAAACTAACAAAAGGACCACAACAAATTCACTGCTAGAGAACTATTAACTACTGAATGTCTTTCTAACAGTGCTGTACCTTTCACCCTAGAACAAGTTAATCTTTTTCCTACACATACCTAGGAGGAGCTAGTTTATTTAGGGTGATATACAGGCTTTTCCCTTCTCCTGCCTAAGCACCATACACATTTTGGCACTCAGGTCTCAGTTCAGAGCAAGTGATCACTTCTCCAAGACAAAGCATTTTTCTTAAAGTATATCTTTTCAAGTCTCAGCTGTACTCCCAAAGGCCAAATGGAAACACAAAATCCAGGCTTCTCTTAGTGCAGAGAGAACTAAGAGGAATTCAATTAAATTTTATAGAAGACTGTCCTGCTCTTGCTTGAGCAGTTAGCAATTAGCATTTTCAGCTAGTAATTAGTATTTTATTTTCTTTAAAAATTATGAGTCACATTCTGGAAAACCGATCCTCTGTTTGACAGGGGACAGACTTAAAAGCAAAGCTAAGCCTTTAAGCAAAGGGCAAGTTATTTTCAACCTTCTCTTTACTTATGGTGAAGTCTCCTGGGACTAAAAAACATGGCTAGAAAATAATTGAAGGACCCTTATGAAAGGCAAGTAGAAGACTATGAAGTTAATTCGAAATAAAAATGTCACTATTTTGTTTTCAATTAACTGATCAACATAAATCTTACTTAACAGCTGGGTATGACTCATTAGGCTCCTGCCACTCCTCTTTTCTATGCCAAAGCACCTCTCAGCATGTGGGGAGGATGACTTAGGAGCTGACTTCATGTAAGCTCATTCAATCACGGCTGACCCCTGAATGCAAAAGCAGAAGCTAGCACAATGAAAGCAGAGAAAGGGATTTTGAAAGTGTAAGTAGATAAAGGTGAACTAATAAACACCATGGAACAGTATGATCTGGTGCAGACTCCCTAATGTATACCACAGTTGTACTCTCCCCAAAGCTCAGACACGGGGACGTCCTTTAGCACCTGCTATGGTGACTATTTATTAAGCAGCTACCAGTATCTACACAGTGTATATTTAAACATATATCCTATGGCTGTACATAAATTGTGGCTTCTCCCCACTCACGTTCTGAGAGCTAATTTATTAAACACCAGTGCAGTGCATAACATTAGGTGCTCAGGAGTTAGATCAGTGGAAAAAGTGATCAGATTGTTCCTTTGCCTGCTCGTCCCTCAGCCTGCTGCCAGAACACAGGGCAGCTGCCGAGGGGTCGCACACTCTTGACAGTTGCAGAGCAATTAAACCGGCATCTATCCCACTCAGATTCCCTGCTTTAGCACTCCATACCCTTAACAGTTAGAACAGAAATCAAGATTTCTAAAGCCAACCAAGACAAAAACCAAAACAAACACCACCACCATCCCAAACTCCCACTAAAAAAAACCCCAAAACAACCTACAAAACCACCTGAAAGCTGTACAGAAGTTATTCGTCCACCTCCTGTCTTCATTTGTTTTCAAATTTCATTTCATACTAGCCCTTCTAGTCAAAGAGTGTCCAGCACCTTCCTTCTCTCCTCTCATCTCCCTCATTTAGCATTTCAACAAATTTAGACAACACAAATTTTGTCTTTTGGTTTTTCTTTGGATTTTCCTTTTTCTTTTCCTTTTACCTTTGGAAGCAAACTGAAAACACTGCTGCTAAGGTTTGGGCAAACAGGTCTTCTCTGTAAATACTAACCCAGTTACCTGAGAGAATAAGCCTTACCAACATCATACCTGCTCTTAGTTTTAGTTTCTTTAATGCATTTTAAATTAAAGGTATGCATTTAAACTGAGTAACTTGAGAGGGAAACAGTACTTAAGAAAACACAAGTATTGTCACCATGTCCTCCCTAGACACATCCAAGCACCAGTCAGCTCTCTTAGCTGTAGACATATCCAACTGTTCCAGCACAGTCACCTGATAATCCATCACTTCCAGCTCCTACAGACACCCCCCATTTCCCCAAGGCTGTTTTCATGTGCTGTACCAATGACAGATGTTTCTATCTACATAATAGAAAAAGGCATTATTTGACATTGCCCTTTTGATGCAGGGATCCAGAATACCCTCTCTGGGTAAAATCTGTCCTTTTCCTCATTAATCATGATGCCAGTCTCTGCTATCTGCAGACACTGGCAATACCCTCTGCAGGCGGTATTTAATGACCTGTCTCTGTCTCCTCTTTGCAGATCTGCTGCAAGAGAATGCTCCAGTTCTGGCACTGTCACCATGACTTCCTCAGCTCTGGGGGTACATTGGTACCCTCCCATTCAACACGTCAGCACAGCAGCCTCCAGCAGCTATGGAAGTTGCTTTCAAAGAATAGCATGGCCTCAGTATCACACATAAAATCACATTAAAAATACATCTCAAGGTACCACCTCATTGCGCATCTAACATTAATCTCAAGCAAACAAAGGCCATATGAGTTCTAGATAAAATTCTAATTTAATACAAGAATGGGTTTCACATTAAATAATTTCATTATTAAATTGACTGACAAAAGTGCTCATCAAAATGCCACTTTTACATCAAAACTGAAGATGCACTTATCAAGTTCACTTACAGTTTGATCTTCACATTTTCAAACTTGTTTGACATGCTTAGAAGCCCACTTTTTTGTAAACTTCTTTGAAATACAAAGCCATTTTAGAGATAAAATACAACTGCATTCTTTTTCCACTGCATAATTCCCACCAAAAATATTCCCAGCACTTCCATTTCTAATGGAATGACCTAAGGAAAGCATTTGAAAACGGATGCTTTTCAAATTATCCTCAAAGCAAGAGGGCTGGTTTCCTCCAGACTGCATGATGTTGCAAATCCTAAAAAAAGATTATCACCAAGCTCCCATCAGGTAAGTTCACTTCACTCTATGCACTTTGCATCATCCACAAGGAATATAGAAATAAACCTCTGTAAAAGTCCTTCTGTTCTCCTATTCAGGGTAAACAGACCTTAAGTACTGAAGTAGTTTGTCCATTTTGATGGAATTGCAGTGTGGTTGCATGCAATTCCGTGATTATTCAGTGCAAACTGGAAAGTTAGATGTTCATACTTGATGCTGTACAAAGACTGCTAGTGAAAAACCTTTGGGAGGGATACAAAGACCCTGATGAAAAAAGGCTTCTCTTTTTGCTGCCACAGATAGGTTCATTTTGTTATTTTGTGAAAGATCAAGCTGGCAGTTTTCACTTCTTTGAGACTATACACAACTTTATGGCTAATGAAGTGGGAGACAATGGTGAAAATGAGGATCTCTGATTTCACCCACACAGCACAGCCAGTTGGCAGTATAGCATCTCTTCAACAGGCTCAACACATTTCCAAAACTCTAGGCTAGTGATCATCCACAGAAAAAGGTCAAATGAAAGTAATTCAGTTTCATGGCCTTCTGAGTCCTTTCTGCTTCTGCTGATCCTCCACAAGTACAACCTGCTTCTTGGTGTGCTGTTGACATTCCATAAACATCTCTTCTGTCTCTTGATCTAAATCTTCTCAGATCCTTCCATATGGGGCACAAAGGGAAAGACACTCCTCTTTGCCAAGTCTAAAAGTTTCAGCATGGGGACTTGCCTTTTCAAATAAATCATAGTTCACAACATTCAGCTTTGAATATTGTCTTTCCTTCTTTTCTATGAATTCCTAGTGTGCTTAACAAGTCAAAGCTGTGACATCACACTGAGATTTGTCCCCTTACTTAATATATGCTCTGTTCACCTACTGCCTTTTCAATATTGTCAAAAAAAACCCTTGATATTTCTACTTTCACACTACCTTGCTTCATTGTCTTGACTCTCCCTCCCTGCCTCCTGTATTTTTTATATTTTGCTTCTTTTGCTGCTGGAAAACTCAGCTGTCTTCTAGCTTTCAAAGTCACAGAGAGACAAAAAATTATTCAATTAGAAAAAAAAAATTCATCTGTCCTTGAGAAGAGGAGGTACTTTTTCATTCCCCTGTTCCTAACATTAACATACCTCTTAAGAATCAAGCATAAAATATTAAATGTATTTGAAAGAAAATCTTGATAGATATGAAAAGCTATTTTTCAGCTTGAAGTTTTGAAGCAAAATTATTATTCCATATGCATCCACAAATAAAAAAGAATATTAAAGCTTCAGTGATTTTGCTTCAAGATTATTCCAATTTAGTTTCAGGTGACTGTGTTTTTGACATTAGGACATCCTGGGTCAAAGGAGGGTCTATACCGAAAGCCTGTTTAATCGAGAGTGTGACAAAGTATGCAAAAAACATTTATTTCCCTTGGACTTCCAAGGCAGCAAATAGCCTAGCTTACAGAAGTGTAGACACTACATTGCAGAGAAAAATATTGATGTTGATGAGTCCATATCAAACAGAAGGGTTTGTCTCGGAACTTTCATATTTATTCCATTTTATTTTGTCTTATGCTTTGGTTTCTTCCACACACCTGTATCTCAACCACAGCTCCCACACAAACCTGTAAGAAACTTACAACCACAACACGGGGGATAAGCAGATGAGAAATCTTTCTTACAACATCAACATGTACCCAAGGAAGAGAATAACAAGGAAAATGACACAACTAAACAGCCAGTGCCAGGTACCTGCCCACCAGACCCAACTAGGAAGGTCTGTTAGTGGGGACAAAACACTTCTTGTTACAACATCTTGAAAGAGCAATACCCAGAAATTACCTGTCATCAGTTAACATTCAATTGGCTTCAAGTAACAGAAAACAGGAAGAACCTGCAGCACTGCCCATGGAAATAGTTTATAAACACAACAGCATTAGAGTTCTTGTGCTGGTGAGCTCTTAGCAATAAATGGCAGCATACAAGTAAAAGTAAACCTCATGGCATTTCGCTCAAACCATTTAATATGGTTTTCTCCTACACTATTTGCATTTTTTTCCACCTAAATTGGAAATTCATAATTCACAAAGTTAAAACTGGCTACCCCTCTGGGCCTGAAGCATACCCAGTCAAAAAAAAATGCAGATGTAAGCAAATTTCAGCAATTGCCATAAGGCTGACTGAAGCCTGGCTCTCTAGATTTGCACAGGAAACCTTTGTTGTATTTGGCAGCCACTCTCCTGTGGAGCTCTCAGAATTTTTTTTTTGTCTACAGACCTTATTGCTCAACAGAGGAAGAAAATTCAGCCAAAAAAAGTCAGTTGCTGATACCTTTGCTATTTTACTTTGTCACCCTAGATTATTTTGGATATTTCAAAAGCTGCAGGTCCTTTAGGACAAGATTATTTAATTTGCAAACTATATCCTTTGGTCCTGCTCCTCAGCCCTGACAATGACTGAAGAGCACAGATTCCACAGAAGCCATCATGTGGCTAACAAACAATCCGTTTTATAGAGAGCCTGAGTACTTATCAAATTCTGCCTCGCCAGCCAAGTTCTGCAGTTCCTCCTATACCATCATGTAAGACACTAAACATTTCCGATGGCTTTCTCTCCTCCATGCAGGAGTGCCTGGAAACACTGCAGTAACAAAATACCCAGTCTCTGGGGGAAGGGAGGGTCTCAAATTGCTCAACAGCCAGTCTGCTGGCTGACCAAAGAGAAGATTTTCGTGGCTCTGGCAGGAGCTCTGTCTGGCCTTTCACAGCCAGTAACCATGAGTTCTCCTAAATTATGACAGCTGCAAGTCTTAGGGAAGAATGAAGGCAAAATATTTATCCACAAATGTCAAATATGATCTTATTTATTCATCCCTGAGATGGTAAATACCTATGTGGTATGTCAATCTAACTGATAGAAGTGGGCATGTGGCAGAATCTTGCTGAAATTAAAGGGCATTAGCTACCCAGACACCTACCTATTAAGGCAGGACACACCATACACTGGCCTGTGGGCTGTGCTGGGGACATTTTTCTTCAGAGACAGAGGAAATTGCCAGGGAGTGTCAGTTTATTTACCACTGATACTGATCAAGAAACTAGTGAAAGATTTGAAATTTGGAAGAAAACAATTTAAAAATGAAAAATAATTTTATGTTAAGCAGGAAAAGTATAGCAGTAGCACAGTAAACACACCCAGCTTCAAAAAAAGCCCTCAAACATATAACACATTTAACAGTTTTACTGCAGTGTACAAGCAGAATAGCACTGAAGACAATGAAAGGCAATTGTGAATCTAGAAGTGAAACTACACAGAACATACCACAAAAATTTATATGAATTACCTTCAAAGAGAATAGAATAGAACAGAACTTGAAGTAATAAGGTCAAACTAAAATCTGCCATAGAAACCATAATAGCTTGAGGATGTATTAACTTGCTCACAGCAAGCCATGAATTAAATACATAGTCAAGACAGGAGAAGGCATTTACATGAAAGGAAAAAAGAAATGGAACCAAGACAAATAAGCAAATAATTGAAACTAAAAAAGGTTTGGGTAAGAATTTAGAAGAACAAGTATCTCAGTAAGATTCTCTCTCACAGGAATAACAAGTATGGACACTCAGGTGAATCAGATTAAGATTACTTTTACCACAATGTACAAAGAATTTAAATCAGCATAAACTTACAAAGGTGCCCTAACACAATACAACCTAAGGTGCTTATTCATAAAAAGACTTTTTAGTCCAACAGAAAGAGAGCAAAACTATATTTAAGCATAATTTTGAACGGAAGACTGACTTAGGGTTCATGAACAATACCAAAGTAATCCAAATGAATTATTCCATTCCACAGAGCATTGTCTCTCACCTCCATTTACTTAATTATAAACTGTATCCAACACACGGTAAACTCCACCACTTCCGTGACTTCTAAAAGTACGGGGGTTTAACAGTGTTTGCCCCAGATGAACCAAAAGCATGGTTTGTAGCAGCTTCAGGTTCTTGCTACAAGAATGCATTTCAGGGATAGCATGAAATAAGTCCAGAAGTTCATGCAACTACTTATGCTGGGACCCTTCAATAAGACCTGCCATCACTTGAAGACAGCAAAGACAGTGCTACTGCTGCCTTCAAAAACATGGTGCTATCCTTGTTAGTTCATTGGAGCAACACCTTCCTCCTAAGCCACAAAATCAGCTGCAGTTCATTATTACGAGCTCTCACTCTCTCAGGGTGCACCGTGTGGGTATGGAGCACGCTGTGCCAGTAGAACATGCAGCCTTCAGAAAAAAAATGCCCTAATTAAAGCTGCAGAACATCAGCAACATGAATGACAGCAGCAATTGCTAAAGGCAACATGAGCCTAAACCCAAAGGCAATCTTTGTTCCACCAGCTACCAAGTTCTAGCAAACTTTGGGAAAGGGTATGTAAAGGATGTAATGGATGTGCATAGCATTTTAGAAGATCCTTTAGATAGAATTAGTGCATGTGGCTGAAGAATGTGAAAAGAGCAAGTACGCAGTACTACAAGTGAGCAGCCACATCTGGGTTAGGCAAGGCAGAATTTGGGGGGTGTAACGCCTAAACCACATTTCACACAACCTGTTACTTGCATGTAAGCTAGGAGATATTCTCCTGTTAATTTACACTTGTCAGTTCAACAGGCCTTAAAATACAAAGCTATTCCATAATGATTGACTGTTGTTTCTAACAGTTACAAAGCCCCAGTTCAGAATACATCATGGTTCATGTTGGCTTTCTCCTGTTAGTTAAAGCAGCAGCATTTACTCAGGCTACTGAAAACATTGTGCATTAAAAGATACCACACAACTCTGAAATAAACAGCACATTTGGACTCACTCTTCCCTCCAAAATCCTTCTTTCAGTAGAAATCATGGTAACAACCATTTGGCAACAAAGCAGTTTTCCCTGCTATGAAACTCAGTACAACTGTTCAGAAAAAATCCACTCTGCAGCTGCTGCAAGAGAAAAATCCAAACCTTAACAATAGGCATCTGGACTTGGTGCTTGGAAATCATTTGGGAAATGAGTTTTACCTCAGTCTGAATACACTTATAAACTAGAGTTCTGTTGGCATTGTTTATCTCAGAGGAGACATGAATAGTAAAGGGCATCCACCCTTCAGAATCAGCCCATTTGTGTCAGACAGAAGCCACAAATGCCAAGGCATCAGTGCAAAACTCAGGAAGAAAGTAGAGGGTACATTTCTTCTAAGAAATAGATGTATGAGAGGAAAGAACAAGTAACCCTGCTAGCCGCACTATCAGAAAAGGGAAAGTGGATATTCACTTGACCCATTACATTACACATTACTTAGGACACCCACCAGTTCTGAAGTATCACTAACTGATATATGAACCCTTGAGGCTCATCTCAGAGTTCTCTCCCATTAAAGATAACCACCTCCAGTTAGGAATATTTTAAAATTAATTAATGAAACACTGAAGAAAAAGAGAAGAGTCTATGGTTGCTCAATGAATTGCTTCCTGAAAAGTAGTGCCATGGTTATCCTGATGAGCTAATGCATAAAAAGTACATTGTTTCCATGAGTTCCAAGATTTTGCAATGAGACTTTTCACAAAGACACTAAAAGCTGCACCAAGACCCCAGTCTCTTAGGCCAGCTTTCACCCCATCATTGGGCATGTAATCCAGTGCTGGCCCCTGTTCTTGCTGGCTTCAAGAATGGGACAGGATTTTTTAAAATGGGATGATTATCAGTAGTAGAGAATTAACACAAGTCAGCTGAGAAGAGAACAGTAAAGCTTGTATCTCCTGCTTTGTTGTTGGAAACACTTATAGCAGGAGAACACTGTTTACACACAGTAATGCATGGTTACAGCTGGTTTGTATCAGAGGAAAGGCTGTGAACATTTGTTAGACTACAGGCACAGCGTTTTTAAAAGACTGAGAGTCTCTCCTTTTAAGCCAGAATCTTTTTGTAACTATTGCAGTACTTACCTTCCCTAGCTGAAGAAAGCTTTGTCTCCTCTGCTACTGGTAAGAAAAAAATTTAATCCTCAGAGACATGGGACAGGAGACACTAAAGATTCAGCAGCTGCTTGACGTAAATAAGATTGAGGCCCATTTTAGCACCGCTCCCCTTAAACTGTATCCTTTCTTACTAACAGCCACTGTTTAAAGAACAAACCCTTGAAGCAAGACCTCCATATACAATAAACTAGAGTATGTCTGTCTTTTTATAGCAGAGTCTCTGCACTGAACAGTTTCAATTCAGAAGGAAGTTGGAGATGGCAGGTTCTGTTTTGCTTCTCAGGTTATCTTTTGAATACTCAACATCTGTTTCAGCAGCTATGAGTTGCTCCGTTTGCATTTTTGTGGAAAGGAAAAAGTGTCCAGCAGTTGCCAATGCCTTATTGATAAAGTAACTTAAAGTCTTTAAGTGTCATAGCTAATTAGGAAATACTTATTATCATTTATTTCAGAGCTTCTTTTCATAACCAGAATACAGGAGAGACACCAGAACACAAAACCAGCCTCACACTTCGAGTTGCGGCTGGTATTAACAAGCAATTAATAGCCATGGGATTTTACTGGCATTGCCATCACAAATGTGTACAAGACATCATCTCTGTTTTTCAATTAGGAAAGTGAGCTGTATGATGCATGTGGAACAACACTGTCTCCACGCTGTCTGTTGGGTTAATCTAGAAGACCCTTGGCACTTTCTATCGTGCACTTGTTCCTCCAGTTGAAACCCTGACTCTTCTATAACTGCCTTGGTTTAAGGCACATACAGATGCAGAAAATGCAGATGGTGCACGGCTTGTAGAAACCACTATATGGGATGACACATAAACAGGACCATATGGAGACTCCACAGCAAAGCTAGAAAGTTATTCACAACCTGGGTACAACAGCCCAGCCGTGGCTGTATGGAGGTCAGTTGGTACCACATCTCCACAAAATGCCCTTTCCAAAGGGAAAGGCACAATCCAATGAAAGAAGAAAAGGTCAAGTACATCCACACTACCCCAAGGTGAGCGCCTGCTGTCATTATATGTTACAGTATTTTCTATTCTAATTACTAGAAATGATCAGAAAACAAAATCTGTTCCATTTTTCCCAATTAAAAAAAAAAGGAATGCATGAAATGGGAAGACATTTCAGTGGAATGCATGTTGTCAAATTCTCATATGAAATATCCATTTTATTTACTTGCAAGGCTTCTCACTGTGTCATTACCTCCTTACTAGGTAACTGATATCTCCTCATCTTATAAAGTTGGTAACAAAAATTCCAAACAGCTCTAGCATCAAACTGAATGTACTTCAGTACTTATTGGCCAATATTTCCAAGGTACTTAGAGAACTCGTAAAATCAAACCAGTATGGGATGACATTATAATCAAGAACTCTGTAGTATTAAACGGTCTTACTATCTTTAAAAGAAAAAAGGACATTCAAAATCAACTATTTAAAGTAAACTGAAACTATACTATTTACTCTTTCACAATTTATCAGACACCAAAACATACAGAGGTGAAATGATCTTAAAGACCAACTTCAGAATCACTATCAAGATTCCAATTTCCGTTTATAAAGTTTGCCTCTACTCATTGTCACCATATGCTTAGTCCCCCTATTTAGAGATGTTTCTAAACAAAACTTCTTTGAAAAAGTGATTGAAATGTTTACATTTGTTCTGCCATCACCTGTTGAGCACTGCTAAGGAAACAAAGCATGTCGCATAAGAGAGTCCCTCCAAGGTACCTGCCTTCCCTTTGACAGCAGCGGATCCAGCAGGAGAACACCAGTGAACTGTTAATGGCAAGGCTGGGTCAGAACAGGGAGCTCTGAGGGGCACCACACCTTTGGCAAGCTTCCCTTTTCAGGGGCTCTGGACTTCAAACACGGAGTTGTTCATGTTGCAGTCGTTCTTCCAGCACCCTCTAGTGCTGACGGCGGCTTTGACTCGTTACTATAATGGGGACACCCTCTCTCTATTAACCACGCCTCCCCTCCCCGCAGAGCTGCTTTGCCAACTTGAAAACTATTGATGTGCCCCGCTGCAGGAACTTCGCACAACACCACGTGTTTCTGCTGCATTTGCACTTCTCATCTCTGTCATGTTAATTTTTCTTTCAGCAAATGAGATACTAAATTTTGTGTGCCACAAAGAAAACAATGTGATTTTCCTTCAAATAAATATATTCCCCAAATTAAAGTCAACATATGAGTAGACTGTCTTTGCTTTAAGTTTACCCAGGCAGATCAGTACTCAATTATTTGAGTCAGTCACATCACCTTCTAAATGAAGGCATTATTAAACAAGCAGCCTTTCTTATCACCGATTTCCTTACAGAAGGCTTCAAGGCATGTATTTCAGGACTCTCTTCTCTTTGCAGCCACAATCTGGTTGAGAAAGACACAAAATGGAAGACAAAAAGCCATTTGAGAGCAACTGCGGAGTTTACAAACAGAACAGATTTTGAAATGTACCAGATACATTGCCCCATGCTGAAATGTTGGCCAACCCACATCCCAATGTCCCCAGAGTGCAGGGGACAGCAAGGGAGTTACCACAGCTCCCAGGCTTCAGACAGTGATACACAGCTGGATATTCTATTAAGAAGCAAGGCTGAGATCAAATAGGGTACAGGAAAGTAAGAAACCGGCTGAAAAAAAGTCAAATATAAGATGTAATTAGCATTTCAAATCAGGTATCTGTCCTGTGTTGTACTACTGACTTAATGAACGGCAGTGGCATTGTAGTGTATCACACCCTGCTTTAAGGGATGGTCATTCTGCTTCCTTGAAGTCACAACGTTTTTTTCTCCTAATCACTCTTACACTGTATTATTTCCATGGGATTTCACAAGTGTTTGGAAACTTACAGTTTGGAACAGTTTGGAAACTTACAGTCTAGACAGAGTACATAAAGCTAACTAGTAACACTTGTTTAGAAAGAACTTGCCTCTTGGCCTGAAGGATTTCCTTCTAAGTTGGTAACATATTTAAAATTATTCTATTTTTATTTACAACATTAAAAATAGAGGTCTCAGAACTACAGCTGCACTCTCTCCAACTACTTTACCTATAATTACTTACACAATCACACAGTGAATTCTAAATGCAAACAAATCGTTGGCCAATACTATTTGCTGTGATCTGCGAGCTATTTGCTCAATTCATTGCAATACAACTTTTTTTTCAATTTGAAAAAACACACCTTGTATTACTTACAATTACATTCAATTGATTAATTCCTCCTAAATAACCGTCAGCTGAATACACTAGAATCCTTACTGAATCAAGTTACTACTTTGGGAAAGACAAAAGCAAATTTCTGCAGACAGACAAACCTGTGAATTTTGTATACTGGAAATGTAAATTTAAACCAATAAATTAGAAAAAGCATACAAACCCACCACTTCAAACAAATAAAAACGAACAACAGGCAAGATTAGTTTTGCTGCTTACTCACTTGGATACCAGATACTTTCAATATCTCCTACTGCCTCACTTCCAAAAACTGGTACAGGTAAGCTTTGGTTCTTCATACACCTGTGCACCAAACCACACTTAAAATACAGCTTATGATAATGAACTAAAAGGCTGAGTGCATTTTAAAAAAAAACCAAAACTTTTTTAAAAAACACACCGTGTGTGTGCTTATTATTTATTAACAGTTAAATATAATTATGTATTATATATAATTAATTATTTACAATTATTATTTATTGTTTCCTAATAAATTTATTGCAGACATTTTAACTTTGAATACGAAAGTCTTTTAAACTCTGCCATAGTGACCCAATCTAATTCACAGTAATGTTCCATATTTAGAATAAGACTACTAATAACTTCGGGCAGCATTACTTGGAATAATTACACAGAGCATCTACAGTTGAAAAAGCCCTGTATATAATACCTAGCAAGCGGTCTTTTGATACTGAAATCACATTAATTGTAGCTGCATGACTGGCTTTTCTGCTGAAGTGTGGGAAGGAAAATCGAACTAATTGTGCTGCTGGAAGCAGAGAAACCCAGTGCTGAAAGCAGTGGCAGTGCTCTGGGAGAACAGTGCTGTGCACTGGTGCTGGTGGTATATGGTTTGTTTCATCTATCTGTGCTCCTGCCCTAGGATATGTTTGGAGGTAGTCTTGATCTCTGCATGGTTTATCAGCTTCAAAGCTTATGACAGATTTCCTAAAATGATAAAAATAAATGTGCATTGCAAAAACATGTGCATGAAGATGCATAAGGTATTTGCCTTTCTCCTTTATCAAGGGGAAAGATGAACAGGCCAAGTTTCTGTGCTTTAACTAGACTTGACTACATTAAGTGTAGACCTGGACTAAAGAGTCCCATTCACATAATAGTGTGCATTAAAGGAACTGTCCTTTCCTAGAGACCTTTCTTTTTTTTCCCCTATGACAGAACTCTGGCTTTACTCAGTGCCTTTGGCCCAGAACTTGGACATGACGTACTGTCCCATACAGGAGGAGCA
Source organism: Ifrita kowaldi (assembly GCA_013398055.1). NCBI lineage: Eukaryota > Metazoa > Chordata > Aves > Passeriformes > Cinclosomatidae > Ifrita > Ifrita kowaldi. The sequence goes on along the minus strand of VZRS01013122.1, from coordinate 184,635 downwards.
CGAGGTTGCATCTGCCTTTGAGTTCTAAAATATTCACCAGAATGAGAGCATGACACAACTGTTAAACCCAACTACAATTAGGCAGAACTTGTAAATTCTGCTCTCAGCTCCGGAGAGAGTGCACTGTTTAATTGTCAAAGCATCCGAGATTGGCAGCCAGGTTTCTGGGTGCATTGTGCTCTCTCACACCCATACCCAGTTCCCTATGACCACAATACTCCACGGTGTGCACTACTGTCCCTACACAATCCTCAGTTAACCTCTGAACTGGGATTCAGTCAACAGGCAAGAAAAGGACATAACTTGGTTTATAGCAGGATGAGCACAGCTACCTCCCCCAGAACGCACCTGTCCCCATTGCTGTCTGTGAAGGGCGACTGTTTAAAAATCAATTACAAGCATACCGGAGATACCTTCTATCGCGTAAACAGCCGCCAAAACGACACAGCTGTGCAAGAACTGCAGTTGCTATTTCAAAGCAGCAGTGAAGGGCCCAGACACCATAAATCACGGTGTATTCCAGACATTCACATTGCTTCTAACAGCGGTTTTCCTCCAGATACGAGAACACGATGTGCTCCGTAACTCAGCAAACCCACAGCTCGTCCACGTCGGCGAACGAGGGGGGTTTTAGCAAAGCTTACCCATCAGTTTCCTCTGTTCAGCCTTTCTGCCCGCTTAAACAAAGGAGTTAACGCATTTTTCTCCTCAGACAGGCGCAATTCCAAACCCAGCCAGAAGACTCTCCCTCGCAGTGCCCTGGCAGCCCGTGCCGCGCCCTGAGGTCAGGAGGTACCGGAGTGCTCGGGGAGTGACAGCGGCACAGCCCCTCACGGGGCAGCCCAGCCCTGCTCAGCGCTCCCGCCGCCTTTTATCCTTGGAATGGCCAGAGAGAGCGGCCAGGGGATGTTTCAGACGAAGGGCTGAGCAGGGCAGTGGGCACGGGCAGCATCCCCCGGGCAGGGGCAGCATCCTCACAGGCTCCGCAGCTCCCCACACTCACCAGCGCTCTGAGGGGCGCTCGGCAGGAGCACTAATAGAGGGCGGAGCGCCCTCTACAAACTACCTGACAGGAGGCTGTGGGCAGGTGAGGGGCGGGCTCTGCTCCCAGGCAACCGACGAGAGGACACATTATCAAGCTGTGCCAGCGGAGGGGCAGTAANCGCTCCGCGTGGTGCGGTGCGGGGGCAGCGCCCTGCGCGGCGCCAGGGCCGTGTTCTCCGCCGACTGCAGGCAAGTGGGGCGGGGGGCCGGGGCCGCCGCGCTCGGGGGGGCTCCTGAGCTCCGAGCGGAGCTCTGCCCGCCGGTGTCCCCGCGGCCTGCGGCTGCCGCGGGACGCCCGGGCCCTTTCCGCCGGGGTAACGGCGTTTCTCCCCTGCAGGTACCTGCTGTGCGCCTCGGGGGACTTCGTGAAGGTGTACAGCGTGAACACCGAGGAGACCCTGCGGCTCATGGGCGGCCACGCCGACCTGGTGACCGGCATCCAGCTCAACCCACGCAACCACATGCAGGTTTGTGGGGAGAGGTCTGGCGGGGGGTGGTCGCGGGTGCTCCTGACCCTTATGTGGCTCCGCGGGGGCTGTCCCGGGGCTGGCTGGAGTTTGGGAGTCATTAGGGCATCGTTGGGCTGATGTTTCGCGGAATCTGACAAGAAGCGTAGACGCTGTGTCAGTTACCTACAAACACTAACGTGAAATGTCATGTGGATTACACTCCTTGAATGGAATGACAACAAAACGGAAATATCAGCAAAATTTCCGGTTCTTTGATTGAAAGGGTTAAAGAAGCATGTGAGAAAATCAGAAATACTGTGGTTGGGGTTAGCCACTCTGTATCTGCTGGTACCGATGCAGATTTGACTAAATGCCTTTACCTTGCCCAGTGGCTCCCTCTGCCCCCAACCTGCCTTCCCTGCTCTCAGAGTTTGCTTGGGCTTTTTTGATGTCTATATGTAAACAAGAGTTATTTGCCGAGAGGGACTGATCTGCATATTAGCTGTGCAAAATCTAATGTAGGTGTTAATGGATGTTCACACGGTGGGTATCTGTGCATTCACACTTTGTGGCAATGTACATTTCGAACTAGAGTAATAGTGTTGTACTTCCCTTGCTCCTTCCTTGAAGGCAGCACAGAGCTGGTGTCTGTTCTGAGTTTTTTATGATTCAGTTACCTGGAATCGCAGTTGTGATAGTATGTAAAATCTGGCTTTGATATGTCGCTATTACTTACATAGTTGGTTTTTTTCTTCAGCTCTATTCTTCCTCTCTCGATGGCACTATTAAGCTGTGGGACTTCATGGATGGGATTCCCATTAAAGTATGTTGAGTTATTCTTCTTAAGAGCATGTCAAAAATGGGCACAAATCAGTCTGAGATGGATTATTCTGCTATTAACACAACCTAAAACCCATCTAATTAAGGCAGTAATAGAATGTGTGGTCATGATGATGATGATGCAGATTATTTTGGGGAAGAAGATGGGAGATGTACTGACATACTGACTTTGCTGCCTGCTGCAGTTTGGAGTCCACTGTAGCTCTGGGAAATGTGCTGCAGTTTGGGATATACCAACAGGAATTGATACAATGGCTTGAAAATGTGGGCTGCTGACTGTGCTTTTGCTCACATTTTTTGCTAAATACTTCCCTCTGGGTGGGCGTTCTGCTCTGTTTTAGGGGTAAGGTATCTAAAGGTTTTTCAGTAAATGTGATGTCTCATATTTTATTAGTACTGTTTTAACATTTGTTTTAGTCCTTGGTAGAATAAAGATGTATTTATTTGACTTAGAGTCGAGAATTTCAATTAATACATGAAGGTTTCTGTAAGATGTGATTTCCTTACTTTAAAGACATACACACAAATGTAGTAATTGTTGATTTCCTTCTCTTTTTTTCTTCAGACTTTCACTGTAGGATCCAAACTTCTGGCACTGTACACACTTGCTAGTGCTGAGGACTCGGTGTTTGTTGTCATTCCAAAGAAGGGTGAACGAGGTACAGTACAAGTAGCATCATCCCTGTCATCTCAGTCATTCTGTGTCTGTGCCACTGTCCCTGCAGTGAATGGTGTGCTGCAAAAATGGGCTTTAATATGTTAATTGTGAAATATTGCTTAAATCCTATGGCAGATGTCTGTAGTCCTGCATTTTGTACCTCTTTGTTTTCATTCTATGACATCTATCATTCCAATATTTGTCTAGAAGAGTGCTTATCTTTGCTTTTGAAGCATGTACTGCATGGATGTGATCTCGTAGATGCAGTAAATCTTTGAGCATTGCTCACCAAGGTACAGGTTGTACTACTCAAGTTGGGTATGAGTGCTCGAGATTTTTCTCCCACTTTAGGCAGTATTAACATAAAGAGACTTGTCCTGTTAACAGCATGCCTAGATATTTTTTAATGGGATTTTGTCTGCAATAAATACATCTAGGCCTTACTGTATATTATAGTATATTGCTGTTTCAGAGCAAGAGCAAATACTGTGCAGCTTCCCTTGGTTTCTGCTTATATTTGCACTGATACCCAGTGTGTGGTCCTCATTCTTCAGTGCTACTGTTGGTTTCAAACAGATTTTTTCTTTGGTCAGATACATTCCAACTGGTCTCAGTTAAGCTGACAAAAGGAGCAGGCCAAGATCTGGAAGCCAAGGAGCTGTCAGTGGTTCTGGATGGTGTGGGTGCATCAGTGAAGCACATTGCATTTGGAAGAGAAGTATGTTCGCCTTTGGGTTTTTTTCTTCTCTGGGGTGTTGGTTGGTTGGGGTTTTTCCTCTCAGATGAAGTCTATGCTGTTTATGCCTTTATACAAGCACAGCAGTGCTGAAACAAAACTGAAAGTAAATGAATAAGTGTAAGACCTATGCTTTCTTTTGTATTACAAAAAATAAAAGAAACTTTGACACTTGTAATAGGAAAGTATTTACTTAACATCATCTTATATGTTGTCTCCAGGGTAAAGTACTTTGTAGTGAAATACATTTTATTCTTTTCTTTTGTAAGAACATAATCTGTATGTCCTAAATGGCTTTACTTTAACAGGGTGCATATGTGGCATCAGTGAAGGATGTTACTCTCCAAGTTTATTTTTTTAAACGGAAACTGTTGAACAGGTAAGAATGAGAATGAAAATATCAGGTATTGATTCAGTCTGATATGTCCTAAATGTTTATTAACGCGTGATGTGTGCACACATGATCTCATATTTGGTTTTCTGCTGGAGGGGATGTAGTCACTGTGTAGGAAGTTTCCTGTAGAAGTGAACAGTGAGCAGATCAGTTGCAGTGGTACCTTACCTTTGCAGCTCAGGAATGTATTTTTTTTTGTTAAATACTTAGGTCGGTGCTGAACTGAAATAAGTGACATCGTTTGGGCAGGGCCTAGGAAGTGGTGGGGAAGGAGGAGAAAAGGAGAGAGAGGAAGAGGGAGAAAAAGAGAGAAGCAAAAACTCTTTCAGCTTGATTGAAGGCAAAGAATTAAGGAAATCAAGAGAAAAATAAGACTCTCACTATTTTTTGAGAGTGCATGTAACCATAACAAGTTGGAGATGTTTAATTTTGCTAATCGGAATTTTTTTATGTGCACTAGCTGACCCTTTTGAAGATTTGTTTTAGAAAAACCAACCCAACTCTTATAATAAAGTTACTTTCTTAACTCTTGAAGGTTTTCTTTAAGTACAATGAAGACAAAAGGAGGAGACAATCACTTCAGTTGCGTTGTGTGCCATCCTACGGAGGATTGCATTGCAACTGGCCATGCTGATGGAAAGATTCGCCTCTGGTATGTGCATTTTGGTTAACTGTGTATCCCATAAACTCCTCTCACTGTAGGAATTAAGTCAAACCCTAGCAAAGCAATCTAATTTGTCCTTAGCATTGCCATTCAGAAGTCAGAATGAACAATGAACCTGCAGTGCTGACAGTGAGTGTAATATGGAAAAAATGCCTATGTTAAGTTATGCTCCATCGAATCTAAACTTAGGTGTGAAAAGTAATGCAAGAGCAGCTTAAATAACTCTTTATGGACAAGTAGAGTCCTAAGGAGAGCACATCAGTGGAATACATGATTAAAAACATTACATGGCTAAGTTGCTTCCAGGGCTGAGTTGCTCAGTACATCTCAGATGTGGACCAGGAGGGTTCTGAAAACCTGTAGTGTGGTTCCTGCTGTCCTGCATCACTTAAGCATAGGATAAACTAGTCTAGAAGTTAGAGGACAGAATGATATAATTGATTCAATTCAGTATTTCCTTTTGTTTACTCTGTTAATGTATAATGTTGTTGTGAGTAAAGAACTGTTCTGTTCCTCTCCACACAGGAGGAATTTCCACCACAAAAAAGAGTACACATATTCCACACTGCACTGGCATCATGATATTGTCATGGATCTGGCTTTTTCTGTGGAGGGTGAGTAAAAGAAAAATAAAAACCAAAACAGAGCAATAAAAACAAAGGTACCAAAAAAACCAACAAACCTCCATCAAACAAACAAAACCCTCTCAAATATGAAGTGTTGCAGCAGACAAGGAAGAATCAATAGAAGCTCCAAGTTTGTCCACTTACTAACAAGTTAATCTCTAGAATTTTAAGTATATCCAGGAAGGATCTGAAATAAAAACTAATGGACTTGTTATTTTTTATATGTATTTTGATTTGCATTTATAATGTCAAATATCTACCTTCTGTGGTAGAAAAAAAATCTAACCCTTTCTCTCACCTCCTCTCCCTCACCTCCAGTCTCCCTCCCCTTCTGTTTCATAAGTAATGCTGATGAGTTCTTGCTAGTTTTACCTCCATCCAAATAAAAGAAGCCAGTCTTGTCTGAGCTCAAACCTGCTGTCAGAAATACTACATTTTCATCTGAATTGTGTGATCTGAACTATTCTCCTTAAGGTATTTCTTAGTGCAAAGTACTTCTTACAGAAGGAGAATAATTCAGCCATATCCTAGCACAAACACTCAGCTGATTCAGAAAGTAATGGATCTACTACTGCCAAAGTATTGTTTAAATTTCACTGTAGACACAAGTTCCTGTTACTTAATCCAAGTTTCTCTAGCAGTTTAACAGAGTATAATTAGAAACATATTCATGTGTTTTGCCCAGGCTTGATGCGTTTGCTTGTGACAGTTTTGAGAAACTCATGTCTTTCTGTCATTGTAAAGACATAGGCTGCTGATTTTATTTCTTTTTAAGCAAAACCTTTTAACTGTATTTTTATTGCTGGAAAAGGAACCAGGTTGCTGAGTGGTGGAGTTGAATCTGTTCTAGTCCAGTGGCACAATGAATCTTCATGCCAGAAGGATTTCCTGCCTCGTTTGGGGTCTCCTATCGAGTACATCTCCATGTCCTCCGACGGCGCTCTCTGCTGCACCTTGCACACAGATAACAGTAAGGCAAAACACATCCAAGTACCACTTCAATGGAAATGTAAATCTGTATGAGCTTTATTTTGTTGATTTTGGATTAATTAACTAGGAACTGCATAAAATTTCATTACGGATCTGAAAAAACAGATGCTTGTAGTGATCTTTTGCTCTTTGATTAATTTTGTGAATTTGCCTGGTGACTGCTGTAACTTGGCTTTCCACTTTGGTGCCATAACCTGAGCGAAGATACATTTACAGTACAGATGGTTACAGTCCCTTTCACACCAGGAGATGGGTGCCTTTTGCAAGACTTTGTCTGCTTTCTCTTTCAGGAATTACGATAATCAACAGCAACCTAAGGTTTTCCAGAAGTATTCAAGGGCTCATCAAAAGTAAGAGCAATAAAATTTATCTTCCACATAGAGAGTGGAATGTGTCACATGACAGCTTTGGTCATTTGTCACCTGATTTTTGTTTCCAGGTAGGGATGTCAAGACTGGCCTAGTGGTTGATCCTAGAACCAAAGCTTTGGTCCTGAATGGGGAGCCAGGCCACTTGCAGTTCTATTCCCTCCAGAGTGACCAGCAGTTGTTCAGTGTAAGTTGGATGGGCTCGTACCAAAACTTTAATTTACTCAGTCAAGTGACTTGTGAATCAGAATTTATTTGAAGACTTGATATGGCAAATGGGAAAAAAACCTTGCAGCTATTGTACAAGGCTGGATTCCAGCCTGAGGTGTTCTTGGCTTTATCTCAGACTTCACTTGCTAAGCAAATCTAAATATTGATACTGAAAAAAGTACTTAAAAACAGTATGCTATCCTGTTAAATGTCAAAAATTTCTAGGTAAAACACCTTCAAATTATTTTTCGTTCTTTCTTCACTTTGCATCATTGGAGTGCGCATGCCCGAATCTGCTTTCCCCACATGTTGGGTACTGTTTTGTGCCACAGCCCAGTCAGGTCTAACTGGAGCCTTCAGAACATCCTTTCTCCATGGTTTTATGAGTGGTGTCTCTTGTAGCTCTACCTGAATTTTGAAATACCCCTCTGGCTGTGCTTTGCAGCTGGACATTGTGCAGCGCCAGTACATCCACCAGGCGGGTCTGAAGCAGTCGGAGCTGGTGAAGGTGGCGTTCAGCGCTCAGGGCACCTGGCTGGCCACAGTGGAGGAGAGTGAAGAAGTCACTGACCCCGAGTTACAGCTGAAGCTGTGGTTCTTCCATGAAGAATTGCAAAGGTAATGAGAATAGAGCTGCCCTTCCAGCTCTCAGTCACACAAATCCCTGCACAGACATTGCCTTGCAAAGGCAGTTTTGCCAGATGTGGGTAGTTCACTGTGCATGCTACAGCATCTGCAACAGAGCACAGAGTGGCACCGAATACACTTACAATAATCAGAGGTTGTTGTAACCATGGGACTGGAATTCACGTATTTTCTTGGTATTAAAAATCAGGGACCTGACAGAATGGTTCTATAGCCCATATAGTTTTCCCACCTGTGAAATCCATCATAAATTGATTAGTCATTCTCCAGAAGGTACAGAAGATTGTAATTTTATTGTTGATCTTTGTCTTTAGCAAACATCTGGTTAATAACCCTTTCCCTAATTTTCCTATTTAAAAAACTACATTTTGACTACAAATTGTTATTTTCTTGAAGAAGAAACAAGGCAAAAGAAAGCTACTACACAGATCAACTATGTAACTGATTTTTTAAGTACTAGAAAGACTGCCCAGATTTCAGGCTGAGTATTTGAGAGATGCTTGCCTAGTGATAATTCTTGGTGCTGGGCTACTGTATGGAAGCCATTAGGGAAGTCTGATCTGTTAATGCAATACCATTTAGCTGTCTTACTTAGAACTTTCTTTGATTGCTCTTCTCCCTGCCCATTCCAGAATCAACTTTTAAGTGAAGTCTTCCCCAAGTTCCAAATGAAATAGAATGGCAAGCTTCTGTTTTCTTTTCTTACAGCTTTCAGCTGAACACCAGAATAAACACGCCCCATGACAACCACATCACAGACATGTGCTTTCGTGACATGGATGAACTGGGAGATGACTCTCTCATACTGGTGACAACTGGCAGAGACTGTGTGTTTAAAGTCTGGGTGATGGTAGAAGACACTGATCCAGAAAGTAAGCATGGTCAAAACCTAACTTACTCTTACTTGCACCTTGTAACACAGAACCATAAGAATAACCCGAGTTGGAAAGGACCTACAATGACATTTGAAGTCATGCTATAGAAATTGAGACCCTACCTTCATTTGCTCAGTCCCATGCATTGATCTGTTTCTGCTGCTGTACAAAGTGTTGTGTTCTCCTGAGCATCCTGTGGTGCAGCTCTGTTGTAGTTCCACAGTGTTACAGTTTGGTATGGAGGTTCCTGAAAGAGCCAGGGAGACCTTGGCAAGCTGCTGCAGAAGGGAATGGCAGCCTGTGTTCATTGGTTAAAGAATTGTTTGTGGTAATGATTTTTCCGTATTGAGAAAATTGATTTTTGTCAGTCCTCTGGGTAGGCTTTTCATTTGAGACTCCTGCTCAAAGGAGCAGGATGCAGAAATGTGTTATTCTGTTTGAGTTGACTTAGTGTAAAATAATAGCTCTTTTGCCATTCTACAGACCCACCACTTCAGAGTTCATTTTTTGAACCACCTTCCTTTCCATTAGGTATTTGAACATCATAGAATGGGTATTTAGGTATTTCTGAGATGATTTTAATAACCAAATTTCACCTCTTGAAAGACATGATGATGTTCCCTTCCTTCAAACAGACCATCTGTATGTGTGTATTGATTGCTCTGTATGCCTTTGAATGTGAAATACAAAAGATTTCCAACATACTAATTTCCATTTACTTAAACGTTATTACAGTGTTAGGCACACTTCAGTGAAGTGGCACTTTGCTGCCACTTGGATGTCTTGTCATTTCATGTCCCCAGTAGCTGTGATAGTGGTCTTGCTGAAGCTTGCAGTTCAGTAATCTGTTTGTCTTTTCATGGGCAGGTGAGAACATGTTCAAAAGTACTTTTGAGCTACTAGGGTTTCCATTTGGCAAACTTTGCCGAACTGACCTTCTCTTTCCAAGCTGTTTGTTCCTCAACGGTGGCTGCTGATGAGAAGAAAGACAAGACCTTGTGTTGTTTACTGTATTAATAGTAACCCCCTTAATGGTATCTGAAAGAGTGTTGATTTTGCTTTTTTTCATTAAATTATTCTGAGCTTAAATTATATCTTAACTTAATGAGCAGATACTTTGATCTTGAGTGCAGTGTCAGTTGGGGATGAAACCGAATTTTTTTTTATAGTATTATAGTTTTGTATCTGCTGACTGGCCTCATCAGGGTGTATTTTAAGTGCCTACAGGGTTCTGTTTCATGGCATATGTGAAAGTACCAATTAGTGGTGATTGCTGTGGTGTATTTGCCCAGTGGGGCAGAGTAGGAATGCTCAGGTAGAAAGGCTTGACATGCTGCAGCTTCTCTCCAGCAAATATTAATTTTCCAGTGAGTTCCTCAGTTGAGTACACTCTGGTGTGTGTTAATTGCAGCAGGTCTTTCGCTGGGCCCCTAGATGGTGCCATGCAGTTGGAAGTACTCAATCGTTTCTGGCTTTTTTTTTTTTTTACTGGCAGGTCTTTTAATCATCAACTTGTAGCCCTCATATAAAGGGTATTTTAGCATAGGGTGAACTTACTTTCCTTTTTTCCTCATCCTACTCAAATGTTTCAAAAGTATGCTGTAGGAACTATTTTATACTGGGAAATGTATGTTAATGTGGTAAGTACATCGCTTTGCTCTGGTTTATTTTATGGTAATTATCCACAGTGGGAAAGGTGTGCCAACAGACTAGAATGCAGTGGCAGGTGAACCAACACACGGAAGCATGCTGGTGGGTCACTTGGTGATCCTCAAATCTTCTCTAAATGAACCATGAGCTTTGTTGGACCCATATGCACCCTGTGTTCAAATTTTGAGCAATGCTCGTGTTCTTGCTAGTGTTAGAACAATGTTTCAGAACAACAAGTGTTGAATCTATTTGAGTATCATTTTATCTAACCTCTGCCTATTTGAGAGCACAGTTAATGGAGTTGGCAAACTAAGCATGAATATTGTACCATGCCAGTCTCAGGGTTCACTGTTCAAATGCAAAACTGAGGACAAATGAAAACCCTACCAGCTGTTTCTCATAATAGAACAGGGCAGATTCTTTGTACTCATCAAAAATTGTGAAAGAAAACTGCCTTGCTCTGGAGCCTATTTTGAAATAATACTTGAATTCTTCTTTCATCATGTATAGACTTGAATTAACTGGTTTGTTCATTGAACACAGCGCAGCAGAGTGTGAGCTGGAGCTGTGACTTTGTAGGCAGCTACCACAACTACCAAGCTACGAACTGCTGCTTCTCAGAAGATGGCTCTTTGCTTGCTGTTAGCTTTGAAGAAACTGTCACTGTATGGGATTCACTTACTTGGGACCTTAAGTGTACATTTTGCCATCCACCTGGAAATATAAGGTACATTTTTCATCTGCTCTTTTATGTCTCATTTGAACCCTCAGAACAGAAAGAATCAATTCATAGCAGTCCAAGACCTTGTATATGTTCACATAAACATTGAATTTAACAGTCATGAATTCATATATAGAAAAGACTAAAATGGCTTTTAGGTGGTTGGTTAAAAATACTGTTAAAAATAAGATCAAGCATTGCAGTTCCTTCTTACTTGCTTATGTCTCCTGTACCTCCCATCCTTAAATGTGTATCATGGGGCACACAAGTAGTGTGTTGATAGCCCTTCTCTTTTTCCACATTAACCCAGGGATGAATCAAAGTCCTGGAAAAGTATAAATAAAAGAAGTTGGTTCTTTAGTCATGTATGCATACATTCAAATAGAAATTATATCAATAAACCATAAAGGCATAATGACCTTACCTGTACTATGAAATACATATCTTGATCCTCCCTAACCTCTGTTGGAAAATCCATATTTGTCTGGCAGACTATCCCAGCAATGCTCCATTGTATGCTGTCATGATAAAAGACGTCAACATTTTGTGGTCACAATGTTTTAAAGACTATTGACACAAAGAATCATAGCAGCATACAAAGATTTCTCCCTTCCACGTGTGTGTGTATGTTTGTAAGCTTTTCTTTTGTGTTATGGAGTCTGTTTTGTATTGGTCCTCTAAGATAAGAAATTGAGAAATGTGATTCTGAAACTGGTGTGCAGGAAAATTGTGGGAGGCACGTGAGCCACCAGCTTGGTGCAGTGGCAAGCTTTTCCCAGGCCAGCTGCTCTTAATAGCCTTTACTATTTATTACATTGAAAAGAAACAAATTACTCTAGGAATATAATGAATTAGTGTATTACTTGCATAACTTCAAAGGGCTAGCTTTAATATACAAATTCTGCCCCTTATTAGCTTTTTTTGAAAATCTTTGATCATTAGAAGTCATAAGGCTGTTCTGTTACTCTCAAACAAGAGACTGAGAAATCAAATCACATGCTTTCTTCAACTGGAGCAGTTAATAATAACTTTTTTTTAACTACTCCTATCTTTCTGGTTCCTAAACAATAATAGGCCTTCTTTAAATATGGAAGTTATTTTCTAATCCCAATGTGAACACTTAAAATTATGTATGGGTTTGTAATCTATTTAAGCATTTTAAATCCCTGCTTTATATTGGAATGCTGTAGAAACATGTAATCCTTATATATTTATGCATACTTTAAATCACCAGACTTACCTGATAGCTGTGTGTGGAGTTTCGTGCCACTAGAGGTTAATTGAAAAAGCAAACTTCTGATTAGTGTCAAAACTAAATCATGACTGAATGGTTGTTGGGATTTATTAGTAATTGCTACATAGAGAAACAAAGATGAACTCTGAAGGTGACTAACTTGTTTTGACTTTTTACTTCTGTAGGAACATCTGCTTTGGGAGACTAACATGTTCCAAGTACCTTATTGGTGCCACTGATTATGGCTTTCTGTGTTGCTGGAACCTGCTCACTTGTGCATGTAAGATCAGCTCAAATGTGTGCTAGAGTAATTTAATACTTGAAATTACTGTGAAACTTTGAAATAATTCTAGCTCAGTTCCAGATTTACACACTACAAAGTGCCCTGTGGAAATGGGATGATTTTCATACTTAGGATAGTATCCTGTCCAGCATGCATGTACTTTGTGTGCATGTGCAGGATAAATTTTAAGTTAGGTGAATGATAACCTAATAAAAGGTAGTATTTCTTGTGTAGAAGTTGGTAGCATTTATGTGTTTTTATTCACCAGGGAATGAGTGAAGCTGCCTTTTCCAGCAGCTAAGGCCCTGTGCATTGTTTGTGTGACCTTTTGTTTGGCTCCTTTTCACCTCTGGCTCTTGCTGTGCTTGCTTTTCAGTGGAGTGGAGTGCCCACCTTAACGTTGTAGTTCTGCAACCTGATCCCCTTTCTGAACATATTGCTGCAGTCTCATGGCTCTCCAAAGAGTCCAGCTGTAAGTACAAAGCCTTCTTTGCCAAGTCATAATTTAAAACTGGGAAAGCACCATTTCTAGAGAAGGTTTTCTTAGAATTCAGACTGTGAAAGCTGCAAGATGGACTTCAGTGTGTGCTTGCCCCTGTGGAAACAGTGCCACATCTGACAGCAGCATTCAAACAAAGCATGTTATCTTTTCTTCCAGCATGTAGTTTCTGGTACAGGATACAGCTCAGGATTAACCACACTTTCTGGGAGATGGTCTCAAATGTTCTTGACCCACTCTTGTAAATGCAGAACTGTACAGCTACATTTTAGAGCTCTGACATTAAATTAAGAGAACTCTTCCTACAGAAATGTTAATTTCTAAGTATGTTCTCTGGACTTGGAGTACTGTGAAAGGTACCTTCTATTATGCAGTAAAGTTACCCAGTTATATTCCTGCAAACTAGTGCTTGGAGGCAATCCTGTCCAGCCTTGCTGGCTGTGATATGCAGGGCTTTGACAGCTGGGCAGGGGGTTAGAATTTCCTGATTTAATGAGAAGATTTTCTTGGTTTTGCAGTGTTCGTGTTTAAACCAAATGAACCACGGCCAGTCTACATCCAGAGAAACCTTTGTAAAGAAAAGATCCTGCTTGCTGCCTTCGTTCCAAGAGATGAACCTGAAATGATAAGCTCAGAAAAATACCTTTGGCTAAGAAAATCCCAGCTATTTTTTCTTACAGATACACAAGTAAGGAATAGTAATTGGCAGGTGGTTCCTAGGGAAAAACTGTTTTCTTTAAAATGGATTGATCCAAATTCAGAGTTCTGCTTATGAGCGTAGGAGTTTCTTTCTGTGATTTCAAGTCAGTGTAAGCCATGCTTTGTTGAAGGCTCTCAACTGCCAAAACAGCCTAAGCTAAAATTATTTACTGGTTTTCCACTGTGAATATTTAATGAAGAAACTAGATAACTTGGGAACATTGCCTATGCTGTTTAACTTAAACAACCACCTAGAAGCTGTATATATTACTGCTGATTATACAGATGTTCCATGTGATATTCAGTTTCCCTGTAATTTCTGGATGGGGGTGTGGGGTTTTTTGTTTGTTTTCCCCAAAAGTCTATAGAACCTCTAGGTCCATTCTTGCTTCTCTTCAGTTTCTCTACAAAATAAAGAGGAAGATATGGTTTTGCCTCTTCTGCTTGACTGATAAAAGCTTTTGGGCCAGTTGGAAGCTTCTGTAGGCAGGGTATGGAAATATGGAAAGCAGTTTCACGTGTGATAACTGTGCTACATCCTTCTGTATTTCAGGAGCTAATGACACTTAGCACAAAGTCTCTGGAAGAAAGGCTTACACCATCGAGCAAACAGGTACCTCTCATAGAAGTTCTGACTCAGATGGACACAGCAGTTCAAAATTCTGATGGTGTTCATTGTGTCATATTGAAATTCCCTTCTGTCATGAAAATGCACACCAGACCCTGACCTGGAGTCACTTAGCTGAAGGGGCAGTAATCTGGATTTGTTTATTTTTTGACAAGAAGTGCTGTTTGTAAAAATTTTTTTTTAGAAGTATAAGTAAGCTACTCTCCATTTCCCCTGGGGAAAAAAAAAAGATCCTTTTCTACAAGATTCAGGTTACACAAATGAAGCAAAATGTTTGAGTAAGTTTTCTTTCCTTTTCTTGGTTTCTGTAACACTTGGAACCTTGAGTGTGGTCTGAACTGTGCTTTCTGATGAGGATGAGCAGTTGTTAGTCAATTGTGACTTATCAGTGAGAAGGATTGTTGGGTTTTTTTTTTTAATTAATGTTGAAGAAGTGTTTCGTACTCACTGAAATAGCAGCATTTGATTGATTTGGTTGATTAGATAAAATAGATCAAAATAGAAGTTAATATTTTTCTAATACAGAACCCTGTGGGAACGTGGGCATAAGCAATCAGTTTCTTTGCAGGGTGGGGGAATAATTTGGTGCTCAGATGAAGGTATAATGATGTAGGAAAATGCCAAAAGTCAAGGTGCCATGTTTTGCTTCCTGTTACATAACTTAATCTCTCTGCAGATGATGCTGGAGTATAAATGATCTTATTGGTCCGAAGTGGAATATGAAAAACCCATTCTTTGGTTTTCTGGCATGTGCACCACCTTCCATGTTAGGAAGTTAATTGGTACATCAGCCAACTAAAATCTGGTGTTCTTGGGTCCAGATTCTGGAGAGTTTTGCAACCCTCTGTGCAGTATTTTCTCCAGACCCCTGACAGAGAATGAGTACAATGAGCCACATAGCTCAGTTGAGTTAAATTTGAGTGTAGACTTTTGTCACCTGGGTTTATTTTGAATTTTGGTGACTTAAAAGGAGATAGAACTTAGATTTGTGACACTAAAATTCTACTTATATTTGTTCAAGCTGGCAGTAGAAGAAAGTCTTCCTGTGACCCCATTTAGTTTGCTGTTGGGAAAGCACAGACATCAAGCACAAGAGGATATAGACCTTGGAAAACCAGTTGTTCACAATAAGCAGGAGCAAGCTTCACCTGCTGTTAAAGAGGTAGGAGTAACTACAGCAAATGTACAAGCAAAATCACAACAAACAAAATCTTTCATAAAGCTTCTGTTTTATCTTTGCAGCTTTTGCACACTCCAGCACACGTTTTGCCATCTGCTTCCTTCCTCTGCACTATATTTATTAACTCATTGCTCATCTCCAAAGAGAAAAGGTAAGAAAAGTTCAAGAACTCTCCTTAGTTATCAAAGTTATTTTAAATTATATACTTCTTTGTTTTAAAGTGTAAAAGCAGTTTTCCAACACTCTTTTATCTATGCAGTAAGTTAGTGGAGTACTTCAGTGTGGCAATGGTCTGGCCATTCAGTGTATTGGCTCTTTTGTTGCTGTTGTTTTCGCTGGGTTTTGCATAATGTGCTTATATGCAAAATGCTGCCTTTTGCACTCAAATGTTCTCTATGAATTTAACTTTATTCCAAGGATTTAATGGCTTTTTAGTGCTATTTTTGGTTAAATATTATGTTCTCAACTTTATTTGAAATTACTATGACTTCCTGCCTAATTTTTGGTTTCAGTTTCTAGATATGCCAAGAAGTTAGAAGCTTGATTTTAAGAATTTGTTTAGAACTCAATTTTCATTTCTAGTTAAACTACAAAATACAAGTGTAAGCACAGCTCAGTTTGGCTTACAATGCATTAATTCCAATTTAATAGAATAGTTTGATGGGTACTTAAAATTGTAGCTTACCCCTTTGGGATCAATGTATGCTGCTAAAAAAGGAATGCAGGCCCAGGGATTATGACAGTAGTCTTGTTTTAGGATTAATATCTTGTCACTTACACTGAAGCCAGTTAAACAATTGCATTTTTGTGCCATCTGTTCTGTAAAGTGTTTCATTAAACTCTGCCAGGGCAGAGATGAAAACCTGTCCTTGGAATCAGCTGTGGTGGATTTGCCAGACGGGCGAGCGGGTGGTTCGCAGGGCCAGGGCTCACCTGGAAACAAACACCATCTGGAGCAGCTCCTCAGTGTGCTCTCTGTTCTGCCATAACAGCAGTGTCCTGGCTTCTGCCACGCTGTGCTGGCCACTGCTGCAGGATTTCTTACTGCATGGCACAGCAAAACATCAGCAGAACAGTGGCAAAAATCTAATACATGGAAACTCACATCTAGTTTCAGTCCTGAAGAATGTGAGAGTTCAGTGACCTGTGTAAATATTTGCACTTGCAGAGCTTGTACTTTGACAGTGGTGGTTAGTATGGCTGTGCATTTAAAGGTACATGTAAGGGCTGCAGCAGTGGGCCTTTGAAGACTGACCAGAATTTATCCCTGTATAGTGTATATATTATACAGTGGATACATTATTAACATTCAATGCTTCTATTTTCCTTGGCACTATGATATTACTGTGTGCTTCTCCATTTACATTTTGTGAGTGATGAATAGTTTGTATTAGAACAGATGATTTTTAAAAGACCAGTACTGTTCTGCCATGCAGTTCACTCCTAATGAGATCTGGAATATTTATACAACAGACACGTGAATTAATACTATTAATTAATGCATTGTAAATGGTAGCTGTCCCATACAATTCTTTGGAATTGTGCTTTCTACTTCAGCCCAGGCTTAAAACTCTTGAACTCAGAGTGGAACAGCCACTTTAAAAACCTCTCTATGTTAAAAAAAAAAACCAACAACGAAACCACCAAAGATTTTTTTTTTCTTTCCTAGTAACACTCTAGGTATTGTAGCACTTTTTAAGACCAAGTGACCTTTTTCAGATTTAAAAGAGAAGAATGGCCTTCTTGATACTGTCTCACCTACCAGTATATCCAGTGTTTCTAATCCTGTAAGACTGTGATGTTGTAACATTTGTCACAATGCTGACCTGCCTGCTCTGCACTTATGTATTATATTTCAAGAAAGAAAACTATTTTAAGTTTACTTAGAGGAGAGCTATTTGAAAAATGGCTTGAAATTGAGATGGCAGGAAAAGTATAGTCGTTTTAAAGTAGACTGAAATGAAAAAAAAAAAAAAAAGATAAAATCTAAGGTTTACTTAGTTATTTGCATCATAACTTCACCCCATAGTACTGTAGTATGTGAGAGTACCTATTAATTGGGTTCTTTCCAACCATCTTCCAGGGCTGAAGAAGTTGCTGATGAAGTAGAAATGGAAAGTGAAAAAGCAGAGGATGATTCAGATGAGGAAGATGCCACAGAAATGGAACAAGAGGATACAGGCCATATGGAATTATTAGGAGAGATGACATGTAAACTGTCTAAATCCCAGGAAAAAGAACTACGAAAAATAAGAAAAACGGACTACAGTTGGATATCAGCCTTCTAAACAGACATCTTATGTTTTTTTATACTGCAAGTTGGAGCTTTGTGGATTAAATATTCTTTAAAAAAATTTTTGAGGTCCTTTGGCCAAAAATTTTAGCAGCTTCTCTTTCCAAAGGAATGCAGAACTAGGGGGAGGGATTAAAGTTTTGAAAAGCTGATTCTGCTCCTAGTTTATTGCTGATTCTCTGTGACCTTAGAAAACGTTTAACCTGGTTTGGGCAGTTTTTTTTCCCCTTCTTGCAAGTGTATTTAAAAGGCTAGTAGGAAAACTGAGTTCATTATCTGACTTGTGATCAGTTAGCAGAGTGACAGCTCAGCTGCTGAAAATCTTCCCCGCTGAGGCTGGGTTACTGCTGCCAAAGCAGCAGCAGCAGCAGCAAATGCCTTCAGTTGGTGATAGATCTTAGCTCAAGGTGTGGCAGGGGAAGTGAGGGTGGTTCTTGGTGCTGTATACAGATAAGTAACAAGTCACCTCCCCAGAAGTTTCCCTCCAGATGTTGAGACAGATGAGAAGTGCTTTAACATGCCTAGTTAGAGAATATAGACATTAATGTTTTGTGAAGTTCACAGAGTATGGAGATTCTTAGGCAGAGGGTACTCAGTGTATCAGAGAACGATGAAACCTTTCCAAATCTCAAGACAACTGCATCATGTATGAGATGTATCAGTTTATGTGACAACCAGTTTAATAGGCCTTTAATGCATCAGCAGGAGTTCCTATATATCATTTAACTATACATATCAGAGTGTAGAATTGGTTTGAAGTGGTGAATTTGAGGGCCTAAGAGTGAATACAGCTGCCTGTCGTGCTGCAGTATGTAGGCAAACATATGCAAATGGCACAGGTCACTAAAAGCTCTGAAGAAACAATATTTTGCTAAAACTATTCAGATGAAAAATGCTGGAACAAGAACAATCCAACTCCTGTCAGTGAAACTTGAGTTCTCCCTACTCTGCCTTTAAAACAAAGTGGAGGACCCTTTCCGTCCGCTCTTTTGTTTTCCTTTTTTGGGGGGAAAGAAGGAAATCCTACAACAGACAAAATCTGTCACTTCCACCCATGTACAGAAATACTGAAAGCCATCCTTAGGCATCAGGGAAAGCAGCTCAGAATTATTTTGCTGGCAGTTTTACCTCTCCCGTTGTAACACAGAGGCAGTGTTTGCTCCTAGTGAGCACTGCTGGCCCTTGGTGTGCTGGCAGGTCCCTCATCAGCTGCCTCGGGGTCAGACAGGTCCCAGGCTGCAGCCAGAGAGGGATGGATGTTGTACCCAGAATGTGGCACAGCAGTGACTTCACTTCTGCATTTAGGAGTGAGGTACTTTGGATGTTGGGCCTGCCATGGTGAGGGTGTGGGGGGAGTCTTAATCCCTGAGAAATGGAAACGCTGCCACAGAGACAGGAGCACTGAAAAGAACTGTTAAAAACAAGTCTACCACTAGGTCTGAGTGCTGGCTTCAGAAAAAAAAGAAAAAGCCAAAAATTAGTTTAAAACTCATTACTGAAGAAAATTTACCTTTTTATTCTTCATGTTCACTGTCATGGATGTCAAAACACGAATGTGGGGATATGAAGATAATTCAGAAGTCATTGGTTTCTGTAAAGAGCCTTGGAATGTCTGCCATGCAGCTTGAATTGAGTGATGATAGTCCCTTGCACACTCTTTATATTTCCTTCTAATCAGACAATAATGTGAAAAATAGTTAATTGATAGAGTTTCAGATTAAACCAGCTAGGGTTAATGTAGTCTCAGGGCAGCAAAGGGCTCCTGCATCTTCTCATGCAATAAAGTCAGGTACTGCAGCTGTTCAGACCATCATTACTTATGACTGTGAGGCACATTTTCTTCTATCAGATTACTTACCTAGGACTAGTATTACTGAGAATTTTAGGAATGTGTTCAATTTTTAAGCACCTTGCTTTCTTGTTTAGGCCTTGGTACGCAGAAAAATAACATTTTAAAACCAGTAACAGTTTTTCAAATTTAGTTTGCCTGTAAGTTCATGTATCTTTTATTTCTATCACAAACTTACAGGGAGAGAAGGAAAACACCCTAACCCCATCACCACTCTGGCCAGTTTTCTGCTTTTGCATTTTTCTCCCTTTGTATGACAGCTTTTTAGATAACCTCATGGTATATGCAGCTGAAGCAAAAAAAATCACAGCTCCCCAAATGTTATGCAATTTTTATTTCCATCCCTCTTATCTGCAGAGCTGAAACTGATACAGCCTTTTCAGAACTTTGGACCCAGTGGATTTTTCCCTAAATGAAAAGTTTCAACAGAACAAATAGGGAAATTGTGTTAAGACTGTAACTGACAAATGATAGGTTGTGAAAACTCAGAAACATTAAGAAATAGAAAATTCAGGAAAATAAAAAGACCAGTAAATAGATTTTTTTCCCCCTTTCAAAATATGCCCTATACTAAGAAAGGCACACTGAAACGTTTTTGAATTTTTTGTTAAATAACATCAGCCTTCAGCTCTGTGAAAAACAAGTGTGAGTTGAGCAGAGATCTATAGACGTGTTGTTGCAAAAGCACTGCATCAAAGCCTGGCGTTGTGTTACTGTGTCAGCAACATTTAAGTGTGGCTTTAAAAAGGAGGAAACCTTACTCTCTGTTCATGTGGGCTTTTTAAATTCACATGTTCTTGTGAAAGTCAAGTGCTTTCCTGGAAGCCATCCCAGTATGAGCAAGAGATAATTCACGTGCAAGTCAGCATCTGAAGCTGCAGTTTAGTGTTGTGTTCAGGCAGTAGTGCATTGTTAGGAATCTTCATCAAGGTACAGCTGTTAGACTTGAATCTTTTGCCTTTACTGACTCGATTCTGCTTTGCACAGCAGACTGAACATACTGGGATAACAAAGAGGGACCTCACTTTGTAGTTCTCTGTGTGTTTTTTCTACTCAAGAAGGAAATACATTTCTGGTTACAGTTTTACTGCATTTAGTAGGCACATTCTTGACCAACCTTTTAGAAAATGTCTTCTGAATGATATTGCAATTACAACAATGAAGAATGCAGAGGGTGGGCTGCTACTGATCTGTCTGTGGCTGCTTTGGAATGCTTCAGTTTTAAAACAGTTTCCTGCTGTTACTCAGTTTTGTTGGTTTTTTTTTTTTTTTTTAAAAATCTCGTGTATCTCAGTAGCCATGAACAGTCCCCGTATTTATTGTAATGCCCTAAGTCAAACCATAATTTGATTTTTTTGGCTTTTGCTTCTTCCTTCTAAAGGCTACTTTACAAAGATTTTCTTATTCTTTATTAGAAAGATTTGATACAAAAGTCCACAGAGAAGGAGACTGAACTTAATCTCGTGATTCCTGTTACATGATAAATACAACAGCTAAGAAAATACCTCATTCAGCGACATGTAGAGGTCAGTGTTGAATACCTGTGGGTGCCTTGTGCATCACAGCAGGACAGCAGTTTTCACAGAAGCAGTCACAGCTTTATTTAGGCTGAGGGACAGACCACACAAGGGTGGCAGGTGCCTAGAAGGGGACTTGTTTACTTTGCAAATTTTCCACTCAGGCGAGGGGTTGGATAAACATGAGGGCCTGAAATTCCAGCAGCTATGGCAAGCATTACAAACAATAAATACACAGGCAAAACCTTTTGGAGTACATCATGGCAATGGGCTGTGACTGAGGGTATCTTCCCTGAGACTGCTCAGGTGCTGCTCTAAATGCAGAAGAGCTGACCAGTAATTTTAACCCATTTGTTCCAGTCAAGTGTAGTTCCACTTGTAGAGACTGAAAATCGCTGCAGTGCACTGGTATTTTGTGAGGCCCAAACCAGTTATTAGTTAACAGCAGCTCCAACACGTGCCCTGTCCTTGGTGGGCAGACTTGGCAGGAAAGCTGTGAGAAAGGGGCTGGTATTACTAACTAGTTGCTATGGATTTTTGAGTTCAAGAACAGGGGAAAAAACCCCTGCAAATTGTGCCACGTGTTTTAGGATCACCTGGATCTTTGTATTTCAGCCTAGCAATCGTTTGTCTGTCTAGCCTGGGGGAGGCTCTTTTAGATACCTCAATCTGCCAAATCCCAGTCTGCAGTGAGCCTTCTAAAGCACATGCTAACAGCCAGAATTAGAACCAGCAGAGAATAGGACAGAGGAAAACAACAGCAACTTCAAATATAACCCAGAGAGACCTGAACAGACCTTCTGCCCCAAAGCAGAGTAACTTAGGTATATTTATTCCTGACAGATATTTGTCTAATTTCGCAAGTCTCTGATAGAAGCCATTCTGTGGTATGGATTCTGTTCAGTGCTTACCTATTCTGACAGATACAGTTTTTCCTACTAAAAGTAATCTTCCTTTCCTGCAAAATTTCCGTTCCATTCTTTGATAACAATCTTTAGAAAAAAATGGAACCATGCTACTCTATTTCATTTAAATAAAATATCATCCCTTTTAACTTCTTATTTTTGCTTTTCCCTGGGCTTTAGCAGCACCAAAATTGTCCTTCAGCCCTTCTTTGGGCTAATTGCTTACAGGTCAAATATTGCTCTGACTAATTCATTATTTCAAGGGCAAAACTTGTCAGGGTCATTTAATACATTTCTGGATAGTCCTAAAGCCTGCTCTTTCTCTGTTCTGGCTTGTATTCCTTGCTGATTACCTTTAGTATCTGAGTCTTTCTGGTGATGGCAGCCACAAAGGCAGCAATTTATACATCAGCTAACAGCCCAGAGTTTCACAGCAAACACCTCTCCTGCTGCAGAATCCCTGCAGGGCACTGTTTTCTGTGGATATCCCAGTTCAGACTGAACAGTGCAGGTTTAGCTCTGGCCTCTGCACAGCATTTCCTTGAGGAGTTAAGTAGTAGATTGTAATGATGTAAACTGGAATTTAGCCAGGGCAGCAAGGTCACTTGCCTCTAAGGTTGCAAAAGACATTTAAATAATACTCTGAACAGCTCTTCTTTTTAACTGCTTCACCAGCGTAAAGGGGTGAGCTTGTCACAGCAGAGTCTCTTCACAACATGAAATCATTATCAGAGGGCAGAAATCATGAACAACATTTGTGTTTGTACTGTAAAGACAAGTCAGGATGAAATCCCTACTCTTCAGAAATCACTGCCAAAGCACCCTTTGACTTTATAGTCCAGGTCACAAAGTCACATTGCCAACAACAAGGTAAAGTACTAAACCTTAAAATACTGCTATAAGCAGTGTTCTGAGTTGTATGTGTGGTTTGAAAGTAGCCCAAGCTTCTTACAAAGAATTTCTTGTTAATATTGTTGGTAATACAGGGAATGAAGCCCTTTATGTAAATACCATAATGTGGCTGTAAGGAAAGTTCCCACACAGCTCTGGAACCTGCGTATCAGCAGTTCCTGAGGCTGTGGCTTCCTCAAACGCTTTGAACACGTAAGTGGCCACCATGAAAAGAAGCATTCCCACCTTCCAGCCAACATCTGCTGCCCACTTCTGCATTTCCTCTGCCAACACAAGCTCCCATTGCCTTTGTGGGGAACTGGCTGGGAGAAAAAAATCTGCTTATAATGAAACCAGATAATACATTAATAAATAGTTTAAGATGTTCACAGAACTGCAGTCCCACTGAGAACAGGGCAGAACTTTTCTTCAAGAGGTTGTTCTATGCTCAGGACATGAAGTTTTGATGTTATACACCCAAACCTCACTCATTTTTCCCAGAGCCTGTCCCTTGTGCTAGGAGAGCTGCAACCACACCTAGAACATTCCCAAGAGACGTTTGTTTGGTGTGATACCTGAGACAGCTCAGCTCTCATGCAGCAGTTCCTGGTTTCCCCTTACTCCCTCTTCCTCCTCTCCCAAAATAATAGGTAAATAAACAAATAAAGCAGTGGCCAGCAGTTCAAAGAAAATACTTTTAGACTGATGGCATTAAACTGTTGGGGGTGATTATTCTGTTAGCTTCTAAAATGAAAACTGTTAAAGAGCTTTTTAGCATGTAAGGAAGTATCATTACTGGAGCCATGACCTTTGTCCTCTGTTGACCTTTCCAGATGCAGCTGTGTAACTAAGAATTAGGCTTATCATTCAAGAACACACACTGCAGTCATTAACTCATCTAATTTCTTCATATGAGTACCAACAAAGGAATAGGTAGAAGGTAGTGCCCAGAAAAGCAAGAGTTTTTGCCAGTTTTTCAAAATGGCTGTCTTATACTGCTAGTTCCTTTTTTTAAAACTATTTAAATTATCCCAGCCATAAAGCTGGCCATCAGTTACTGCTATTGATGCCTCAACTTATGTTTGTTTGCAGTGCTACTCAGTTTATTATATTTTTAGATTCAAGACTGTGATCAAAGCTTTGAATATCTTGGCTATTTTATTTCCTTTAGTGACCAAAGGAGTTTTCATTTCTTCCTCAAACCAGTGAAACAAGCCAACAAACAAACAAACTCTCCAACGTTATCTGAGATGTTATCTCTTTCATTTTTAGCCACTGACTTTACAAATAATAAAGTAACTTAGCACTCCTGTAAAGTTTGCTACTCAAAAGCAATATATGATTTTCACCAAAGTCAGACACTTCTGCAACGAAAGGTATTGTTCAGGCTAAGTTTCCTCTGAGCTTTGAGTTTCCTTGGTGCTGCTCCTCTCTTACTTGCAGTCCTAACTCTTCTATGGAAGAAATACAGGGAAAGCAGGGACATCTTTCACAGTCCCCCTTCCTTTTCCACTTTGAAAATGAAGCTTAATATAGCAAGAAGTTCATCTTATGCATTAAAATTATGTTAAGTTCTCAGTACGAAAGACAACTAAATCGTGCCTCAGAAGAAGGATCAGAGTGGGTTTGACACCTTGGGTTGTCGCCCTGCGACCAACCAGGAGCACATGGACTCTTGGGATCATGGCTGCAAAGACAATGAAGTGCAAGCCCCAGGGCACATCACTTTAGCATCCTGATTTTTCTGTGAGCTGCAGATTGCTCCATTTCCCCTATAACTTCAAAGAAGGAAAAGCACCGAAAATATAAACAGCAAAAAACAGTGCATGAGCTTTTAGTACAAAGAGACTATTTAAACCCTGAAATATACCATCCTGAAAAGAGCCCTTTTTCACTTGGCATAGTGCAAATGAAAGCTGGATTTCTGAGAACTATCACATCTGTAGGAAAGGAAAATTTTCCTAGTGCTTGCTCCCTCAGTCTGCACAATATGTTATTTCTGGACTGCATATTCTGTGAGTAGGCTCAGGATACAGAGACAGTTTATCTTTCCTTTTCTATGAAATTTTCTAGCTGATCTCAAGGATTAAGTGGAAAGAAAAACTTACATCAATTGCAAAATCAAAACCCACTTCTAAATCAACAGGTTTAGATGAAGCCATAAAACCACTCTGAATGCCCATCAGTGAAATCAGCTAGAAGCCATAAATAACAGCTTTCCAATTAACCAGCAAAGAATGTTCCAAAAACATTTCAACTTGGAATGTAAGTAGAACCACTTACAAAAGAATTAAAGATGGGCTGGGATATACAAACAGTGGAGGTTTCCAGCAGCCCCTCTCAGCTCGTAAGTAAATCAACCCACTTACACTGTTCAGGTAAAACAATTCAGTAGCTCCTGTAGAAATGCTGCAAAGATGTTTCCATGGAGAGGTAGATAAATGTAACACAACCATGCCTGAGACCTCAACTTAGAGATGGATACCAATTCAAACACAAACATGTCAAAAAAGGAGAGCTTCCTGTTTCCATTCAAAAAAAATTCAGAAGCTCTTAAATAGTTTTTCAGACAAAATACAACTGCGTGATGTATAATATGGAAATCCTGCATCCAGAGAAATACATTTTAAGCAGGCTTGGCTCTTTGCTAAGAAAGAATGAATCTGCAGAGACTCCCAGGTGCCGCTCAGGTTGCAATAGTGTCAGCAAGCGAAGGAACAGCAAAGGGGAACAGGCTGAAAAGAAACATTCCTTAAAGCTTTAGGAGAAAGAAAACCAAAAAGTTCTGTGCACAGCACAGTGCTGCTAGTTTTTCCCATAATTTTGTAGGTTTGGATTTGGTTTGATCTCCGATGGCCGCTTTTCATGTACCTGGAGGGAGCATTCAGGTCTCTTTCCCATATGAATTTTCAGATGCTGAGCCACAGGCTTCTCTTCACTGGGATGTTCATGGACTCTCTCCTCTTACCTACTGCTCATCTCAATTAACTTCCTGCAGCGTAACCTCCCAATCCAACAGGGCCACAACTGACCAAAGGGTTCAAAAGTTATTTGGAAGGGGAGAGGGGGTGAGGGAGACGCACACAGAGAAATTGCAGGAAGTTTCATTTTTCTCATGGAACCAACGTAGAAATCAATTCTCTCCTTTTGTATAACTCCCTCCTAGGCAATCATGCCAAGTGGGAGAGGCAGCTGCTGTGCCTTTTCCCTGTACTCACACACTGGGCCACCTGCAGGACCAGGGATGGAAAAGGATCCAGATGATCATGCACAAATGCACAGGGACAAGAATCTCACATGAAGACCCCGCTGACCTATTGACTTAAAATATATTCCAAAAAACAAAATCTAACAAAGTCAGTGTAGGTCGTTGTTCTAAATAAGAATAATTAGGAAAGAACAGAAAGGAGGCTTCCTGCAGGCACATCAAATGGAGTTGAAAGATAACTAAAATTCCATAATCATTTTATTGCAGTAATTAGTGAAAAGGTGTTCAACCAGAGATGACCCAAAAACTCTACGTGTGCAACGCAGCAGATCACACCACAGAGAACAACAGATTAGGTTTGACTCTGCGTTTGACTCTAAGGTTTGATTTTTAATTTTTTTTTTTGTAGAAGATCCTTTTTTGCTTTAATTTTTATTCCTGTGATTATCAGTTGGAGGTCTATAGAACTGATATTTATTTCCTCTAGATTTACTGAAGTCTTATCTTATGAATTTCTTCTGTAACAGTTTTCTTTAGCATCTGCTGTCCTTACTTTCATCTGTTTTGATCTTTGTTTTTTTGATTACCACCTTATTAGCTTGCTCCAAATTCACAGAACCTAAAGCCTTACACCAATAAAAATTTTTCTTAAAAAAATATCAAAGCTTTAGAGAGAAGGATGATATGGATGGCATCTGGAAACTGTTTTGCTTCTGTTTTAATTTCCACACATAATCAGGCTCTGGGCATGATGTGTGTGGTTCTCATAAGTGAGGTGCAGTTTGCCCAAGCAAAGCCCTGGCAGGAACAGTGAATTATGCTGTTTTCAATCCATTCACAAGTACTTGCTGATCAAACAGAATGCAAGAGACTGAAGGGTTCACAGCTACTTGATATCCAGCCTGAAATATGGAACAAGCCATTGTGCTCAGGTTGATGTGCTAAATACTCATTACATGAAAACAGACCTGAGCTGGACAAGTAGGCTGCTTTCACTAAGGCATCTAAAACATGTGGTTGTTTCTGACATCTTTTTTAAAGAGATTCAGCAGTTACAGGGAAACCACATCCACACTCGTGCAAATGTGCAAATGTGGCTCTCATCAAAATAAAGTTTAAAATATGAACAGCTTAACAGAACTCAGAAAACTAAAATTTTTAATGAATTATTTGTTATAACTTTTTTCTCCATAGGGAAAAAAAATCTGTCTGCTTAACAAAAGGGATTAGGTTAATTTTCCTAACATTTTACTGAAATAATCCCTTTAATTGTCATTTTCCTTTAAGTTTCATAATAACTGCAGGCTCAGATCTATAGAATTTAGTAAGAATGAAATCAGCAGGGTTCCAAGGAAATGATCTCAGGATCTTTAGGTGTTGCTATTTCTCAAGAAATTAGAAGAATAAGAAATTCCATAGCAAACATTCAATTCAAAATGTTAAATTGAAATGTTTACCTTTTTATTAGATCCAGTCAACATCAATTATTTCTTAAGCAGAATGTGAGTGGTACAAAGCAGCTTTTTTTATCCTGTATTCATTTTCCAAATTCAACTTGACTATTCATTAATGAGATCACACTGCAAAGAATGAAATGTGAACCAAGCCATTGTGCAAGTTTGCTAATCCTGTATTTACTACTTCCCCACAAAAAGGTTAGGTTTTTATGTTCATAAAGGAAAAACTAGCGTAAATGAGGGAAATATCTGTTTAGGGGAAGAAAAACTAGAATATTCGAAATCTGGAAAAATGAACAATTGAGAAATACTCAAGTGCCCTCTAGGAAGGTGTTTTTGAGAGAGATTCAGAAAAAGGGGGGATTTCTGGGGCTATTTTCTGTAAAACAATAGTCAAATAGGGCTACAATGTGCATATTGCAGATCAGAGGGGTTGAAATGTACCAGCAAATATTACACTGGTCCAAGTGTTTTGAGGAAGAAAGGTTATCATTGCTTCTTTTGACTAGGCAAAGCCTGTCTTGTAATATAGGGGGGTGTCTGCTGTTTAAATAGAGCACAAACATCATTTGGGGCAAAGGGGGTCTGTGTGTGGTCACTGGCACAAGCAGGGATGAGAGTCAACACCAGGTTTGTTGGGCCCTGCAAGGCCAAATATATATTCCAGATATGACATAAGGGGGACACTGCAAACATATTTGTCTCTTTTCTTGGCACACTGATAGAGACAAAATCCATCTTAAAAGCCATTACTGGAAGCTCAGTTTTATGAATTTTATGGTTTTGAGGGTTACAAACCAAAAGGCAACAACATCAGAAAAAAGTCAACCAAACCTGAGCAGATTTCCCATTCACCCTCATGCCCCCAGTTCGGAGAGCAATAATATTTGTCATTTGAGATTATGGGCTTTGGAGAAATGGGGTTTATTAACCCAAAGTGTTTCATTTGCTCAGTTTGTGAGTCCCTCGTGCGTGGGGTAAAAACCAAACAACCCTACAAAACAGCTGTGTTTGCATTTAAACAAACATTAATTGATTGAAGTAATGAGTAACCTCAAAAAATAGTTCAGAAAGTTCACAGCATCCTTCAAATATTTGTAGACTATTAGAAGTTAACTAATTAAATTTTTTATGTACTCTTTTGCTACAACCATATCTGGAAGCATGGGGTGGAAGGCACATCACACTTGTGTGTCCAATGGATAGAAATAAAAGAAGTATGAGTTAAATACTCTGAAAGGTTTTCTTGGCAGTAGATCTACCTTCAGCCTCCAGTTTCCAGAGGACACAGTTCTGTTACACTTCTACTCTTTCAAGAGAGGGAAAATACTGCAGCAGTAACCTGGCAAGGGGGGCTGTGGCTTGTTCTGTTACTCCACATCCTGCAAACGCACTGGCACATCCCACAGGTGTGTGAGCACATGCTGGGATTTACAGCATCTTCTCTTCAGGACACAAGGCAAGGCCCATCTGGAAGTGTAGGGAAGGTCTGTAGAACTGGCTGGAGCCCCCAGAATGGCTGGCAAGGAAACACAGCACCCATCACCAATGTAATACAGTCCCATGGCCGTCCTCAACCAGAGGAAATGAAAAGATGGAAAGGTAGAACACATCTTAGACATGTCTCGCACCTCTTTAAAGGAATTTGACATCTCAGTGGTATATTCCATAAAACAAGACAAGAATTTCTTACTTTATCAAGTATCATTCTTGTGAGGACAGATATCATTGCCTGGACAGATTTTACTAACCACTTCTTCCACTAAACTCTTTCAATCGTGTATATTTTTGCCCTCTGAAAGCAACTGGTTACTTTGAAAGAGGAAATGCAATTTTTGGGACTATTTGGTTTTTTATTTATCTACTTTTATAACCATCTTAGCCAAAAGACGTTACTAGAAAACTGTCTGCTATTTATTTACATCAACTTCATGCCTGTAATTAAATTATATTCCTATAATACTTGATCCAATTACTTCTGAGTTTTTTCTACAGAAATCATAATTAATGTAAACTGATCCTTTGAGCACTCCATAAATACAATACAGGGTGCTGTTCCATAGCAAAGAATGTATTTCCTTCAGTATTTTGCTGTGTCTGTAGTTTTAGCAATATCAACTCCCAGCTGGGAGCTGGCCAGAGAAATCAGGAACTCTCTGCAATGCACCAACATGCTCAGAAACCACTGAGCTGGTGGCAGGCAAGTCCAAAGCATGTACCTCATTAATTAATACCACATTTGTGGACTGTACACTGATTTGCTGAATAAGTTCCGCTGCTATGTAGAAAATAAAGTAGGTAATCAGAACCAGATGCTATACATAGACAATTTATTATTTTCTTAGTTTAATTTTTCTAAAACACTGGGGCAGATAGTACTACTTAAAAGGAGAAAAAGAAGCAATTCTAATCAAAGTTAGCTTGCAATGACAGTAGTTTATTTGCACTAAATAAGTATTTCCCCCCAAATCAAGACTGTACCTACATAAAGCTGTATGTGCAGACAAGGTAGAGCAGCAGACCAAGGGACACTGTTAATTAACCAAATCTAGCCAGAGTAACTGTTCACTTTGCCAGAGAAGTTGTTCCTACAATGCTAGATGCAGTTCTACTGTGTTGAATTTTATCCGTCCAAATAAGATCTGAATTTTTCTCAGTTTCTCTCTCTGTTCAGAACTTGAATAGCACTGAAGTTACAAACTAGAAGACCCGGTCCTTCCACATCAATTCAAGCACATAAAGTTAGTCGAATTTGATTTACTGGGACAATTCAGATGCATTAGGAATTACTTACATACACATTTGCAAAAATCAGAGACTTCTAGATCCTTTCAGAGAGTGGAAATGAGAGTAGGAGAGGAGACAGAAATTTCATGTCAAGGAGGTAGGAACCACAGCTGCTCAACCAGCTTCTGGTTTTCCAACATCACATAAGGTGAAGGAGTTCCAAAAGATCAAGCACCTGTTACTGGTGTAAAATTTGATTACATTCTTCATCTCCCCGAAGACCTGAGTTTCTGGATCTACCAAAAGAAAAGCTTACTTGGACAGCAGTTGTGCCTACAGCCACATCTAGGACTACAAACAAACGTTGCTGAAGCCTGTGACGTCAGTCAGATGGAGAAGTTGGGCAGATAGGACCCTTCTGCTGAGCAAAAGTCTCAGCTGAACAAACAGTGACTTGATCTTCCTTGGTTCATGCCTCTAGAGCATAACAACAATTCAAGGTAATCAGGCACATAATTATATTTGTACTTTGTATTTGCTAAGGTTGCGTGGCTTAAAAGAATTTATGGCTTTGGAATACCAATGCATATCTATGGATGCTTTTTCACATTTTCCATGATAAATATACTTCTCTATCTCCAAGCATATGGAGTGAAGCCTTTCTCAGAGTCCTGACAGGTATAGGTTACCTCATGTCCCTGAGCTGCACTGTCTCCAAGTCACACACCCATTACCTAACACAGCTGGAGCGTTATCTGCTGCAGTAGTCCCTGACAAGGAGCTAAGGCTTGTAAAGGCAGTGGGAAGCTCAAACCATTTAATTCTAAGACAGAAATTATATCATACATCCACAAACCCGAAAGTGAGGCTGCCACCAAAAGGATGAGGACTCTTGTTCCATGGCACTGAAATCATGTGTAATTTGATATTAACCCTCTGCATCCTTAGTGAAGTCAACATGTCACTCTGCAATATTTCAGCAGTCAAGGAATTTATGAATCATAAATTATGAACAACTGGATAAAAAAAACAACTCCTTGAAAAGCCTGTTCTTGTGTCAGGGTCTTACTAAAGGCTTGTTTATTGGGATTATTTGGGTAACCATCAGCATTACTGCACAATTTGAGGCTTCTCTGCTGGAGAAGTTAAGGATCCTTCTGAGAAACTTGTTCTGTGTATCATATGGTTGAAAAGCTTTTAAACCTACAGCCTTTGACTAAATATGAGGGAAAAAAAAGATTTATTTATGTAAATGATTAGGGAAATCTTGTACTGGGTGACAAAGGCCTCTTACTGCATATCTAGCTGGAGGCACCAGTGCCTGAATGAGCAGCAATGCCTCCAAGCACACTGGTGATGTTTAAATGCATAGGGCTTGCTTTCACTTCTGGAGAAACTAAAACAATCCCAATTTATAATCACAAACTTAAATAGTATACAAATAGTGCCAGATTCACATTATCATATACAAGTAGACAGTTTTGAGGCCTTATACCCCAAAGATTAATGCTAAAGTCATGGTCCATAACTACTTACACTACTGAGAATGCTGATCTTGCATGGGACAATAATATTGCTGTGGACAGTATACCAAAACTGCTTAATCTTTTCTAGTTTTTAATTTCTCACACATGGTTTTTAAATTGATATTTTGCCATGTGAAATATCTTGTCTTTTAGTAAATGAAAGCTTAAAAACATGCCAAACTTTGCCTTACTTCCAAGAACATATTCTCCGGACCGAAATCATATGATTTGAGGGTCATTTTTATTCCTTAACCATTACTCGTGGTCATTGAACCAGTCACAAGTCACAGCACTTCTCTGCTGCTCACAGTACCTAAAGCAATGAGAAAGCTGACACAGCAGATAAGCTGTGGCTTGGATTGCTTACAAAAGGGGATCTTTCATGCTTAGCAATCCTCACTTCTGCAGGGAAAGGACAGTTTGACTAACCACAAAAAACAAAACAACTATTGAGTAATGCACAGTCTTCGTTTTAGTGCTCCCCTGTCCTGTTTTAACAAGGATTTTTTTTCAGTTTTTCCATTAAAGTTTTCATACCTTGCTTATTTATTTTAATTATTTTGCTAAAGAAGGAACCACACAGTAGATAAAGTAAGGGATGGTTCTGTTGTTTCAGTGGAATATATTCCCACAAAGGCCTCTGGAGCCACAGAAAGGACCATAACAAGAAACAGACAATCCTTAATTGTTTACTTCCTACTAAGCACACCTTGTGCTGTGTGGCCTCATCCTGCAGAAACTGTCTACAAAGGCAACTTTTGTCCAGGATAAATTCTACTTTTTGAGAAAAAAACCCAACTGTAAAATAACTGAGATAGACAAAGTGTGAAGTGGGCCTTTTACTGAGTGTTTTTATCTTCAATTTGTGATCTGTGGTAACTGCATGACTAAGAAAAACATATACCTTTTCTTTTATTTAAAAAATGTACCTGTACCAAGGATTTTATACCATGCTTGAATTCCAAAGAGGAAAGACAGTCAGAGATTAACAACATATACATCTCTCAAACTGCACTTGGCTAAATTAATCACAAAAGTAGCTTTAGAGTCTCTGGGGCCAATACAAAACAGGAAAAGTATTTCCTTCCTCCAGCTCCCCAGAGCTGGCTTCCTTCATGGGACGACATGTATTTCATAGGGCTGGGTGTGGAAGCAGCTCTCCTGCCCTCAGCAGGACCACGTAGCCACTCTGACCCTAAATCCATTGAGAAGGAGAAAGAAAAAAAAGAAAAAAAGAAAAATGCAGAACATGCAAATTCACCCTGTCTACCACTGAAGGAGAATAAGGGAATGATGACTTCCACTATGCTCTGGTTGCTAGAAACAATTTAAATTTTCAAGTTTTTTTGTCCCTTACTATGGAAATTGGCCCTCAGACAGAGCCACTGAGGATTGACACATGGGAGAACTGGACTATACAATGGGGTTAATGGAATATATTTTATTCCCCTTGGATTTGACTCCAGCAAGTCTTTCAGTCTGAACAAACAAATCAGTCTGATGGCAGGCTGAGATGTCTAATGGGACTGAAAACATAAGAAGAAAGTACAGTGTTTAAACTGGACTACTTAGACACTCCTTTTTATTTCTCTTCCCTAAACACCTCTCTTGGCCTGGAAAGAAATTCATCTTACTAAAGAATCGAGAGTTTTTAAGTAGAAACAGAAAACATGGAAGTTTAAAGTAAAACTATAAAATACAAATGTTAACATCACTGAGTAACAAAGAGGTAGACACTAAAAAAGAAATATTTAGTTGTTGGTCCTGACTGGGACTTTACCTGAGATGGAGGTTTGGGGCTGAGGAGAGAGGTTTCCCTGTTCTGAGAGAAGCCTTTGCCCATCTCAGTCACTCAAGCAGGAAGACACAGTTATTTATCTGCTGACATTAGTGCTGACATCCCTGATCTGGCTTTTACTGGCACAACAGTGGCCTGGAAAGCAAAATAGTTCTGCTACCTCAGCTCCTGACCACAAGGAACTAGAGTACAAAAGAAAACAACTTTTTCCTTAGCTTTGTTCTTGGACAAAATCAGGACCTAATCCCATTTAAAAACCACCAAGTCTAAAGAGCCCTTCGTAAAGGGTTGTGAGGCAAATGTAACACTGAAAACCAACTCCACGCACCTCCTGTCCTAAGGAGCCATACAGCTTCTTGACAGAACTACAGACATAATGGCTCAAATGGGGAGTTCAGTGTAAATTCATTACAGAATTGAAGTCATTTTAACCTTTCCAGAAAACAGAAACAACAGTAAATTCACGCAACTTTTGGACTGAGCATGAATTTCAAAAGCAAAATGTTCACAACCAGCCTTCTGCAAATAATCTGCAGCACCAGCAGTTTTACAGACAGAACTAAGAGTCCCACAGTACAGGAGGGCCACTGTCACCACAGTGACAAACTGCACACAGTCACACCAAGTGACCACAGACAAGGCTTCGAGCTGTTCTATGATCCAATCAGCACAAATAAAATAATATTACAGTCCCCATTTTTTTACTAGTTAACACTGAACTATTCTTTCGAGGAAGAAACAAATTGTCTGACATGTGGATCAAAAAGTTTGGGTTACCTATGTTCAACAGTTGCCTCTGTTGATAGAGTCTTATAGTAAAAATACTGATTTTTATAGTAGGAGTAATCCCATTTCTGCTTTTAATTAATTTTCCAAGTATTCCAGTAGTATCATAAGTATGATGGCAAACAACCTGTTCAGACAGCAGTTTAATCCGACTAAATATAAGACAACAGGCATGTTTTTTTTAAAACTCTGAGCCATAGGAGCAACACAAGCAGCAAAAAGGGTCCTGAAAGGCAAAATCATAAAATACAGGATTAGATCACCCAGACACTTCAACAGAAACACTTGGAGATACATCAGACCATAATCACACTGCAATCACACAGCAGTTAAGGTGTGAAGATGACTGCTTTTACAATTATCTGCAAAAGTAGAAGGAATTGGCAATAATTCTTCTTTTGCAACAGCAAACCATATTTTCTTTCTGGAAGCAGCTGAATTATTAATGTTTGTAAAGTATG
Organism: Ifrita kowaldi; assembly: GCA_013398055.1. Lineage (NCBI taxonomy): Eukaryota > Metazoa > Chordata > Aves > Passeriformes > Cinclosomatidae > Ifrita > Ifrita kowaldi. The sequence goes on along the minus strand of VZRS01013122.1, from coordinate 149,824 downwards.
TCAAGATCTATCAACAGAAAGTGTACCAGGAGCGGAAAACACATCACCACCCATGTGTTACAGAGACCTCCCTTAACTTCACTCCTTTGAAATCCAGTTTGAATTAAGAGCTACATAAAACTTTGATGTAAAGCAAATAATTGTTCTGCTTAAAATACAAGCTGGTTTTGTGCTTTGAAGATGTGTGGCAGTAAAGAGAGGGAAGTCACAAATGATTTCCATGGGAAACATATGACTCTACTGCACTCCTATCATTGCTCAGACATCTACTCCTGGGTCTTCTGATTACACTGTGAAAGGATGTGAAACCTCAGAAGTATTATTTCTTGTATATTTTTACATGTCATGAGCACAATGAATTTGCTTGCTCCCAGGGGCAAATCATAGAGCATGCTTATTGCTAGAATCAGAACGCACTAAACTCAGGTTTTGATCTATCAAAATAGACTATTTACAGCAAAGGTTTCCTTTTTGAAGAAACTTCCCCTCTAAAATATCAATTTTTTTTGCACTTGTAGAGTTTGATGGTACATCAGAGGTTGCAGCACTATGCACAGTGCACATATTGTGGTTGTGGTACCAAAGTGCAAAAGCTGGTCTAGCATAACCCATATTCCCTTGAACATGTAGGTCTTCCCCAGAGAGAACCACCAAACTCATCTGAGAAACCTACATTCCCTGTTTGTAGAGGCACAAGTATTTTCAGGACTTATAAAAAAATTGCATTTCTGGTGCTGTAGTAAAGTTAATTGAGTGAAAAATAACTTTCATTCACCAAAAGGCAGAAAAAATGCCTGACTAACTTTAGCAGATGACAGATAAGCAAATTTATTCTTACAGCTCTGTAGGCAGACAGAATAGGATTTTACACACCTCACTGGATTTTATCCTGTTCTAGTTCATTTTACACCACTCACCTCTCAAAGTGTCTGAACATCTTTGCAACATCTTTCTGCTCAGAGCCTCTTGGCAACACACAGTCATTCCACAGTCACTGCCTGCCATCCCTGCCTCTCTGGCAAGTGGCTGCATCATGTGAAAATGACTTTTGGCCCAAAATACCATTTCTACAAAACCAATTTTTAATCAAAATTTCATTTGAGAATCCTTTCTTATCCAGGGATCTTATCCATAATATTATCTTATTCACATTCTAATCTGAAGTTACTTGAAACTAATATTATGCACAAATTTATGACCCATAAAATATTGATCTTCCTTTTTAAGTTGGTCTGGTTTGGTTTTAATTTTTAAGCCTCTCTTAGGAAAAAAAGTGACTTCTCTGAATGAGTGCAAACAAGAGGTAGGGGTTTCTTCTAGACCACATGCAAGGTGAAAGAGCACATTAGCTCTTTTCAAGGCAAAAACAGAGGTCATGTGAGGAATGTGCCAACTTTCCATAGATAGCCAATGGACAGTGATTTAAGTTCCTAAGTGCATTTCTGTTTTTCCAAGGACAGGGGAAAGAGAAGAACGTCAAGGAAATGAAACTCTCCAGTTACAACTATCAGCATAATTACATTTGCAATATCTGTGCTGAAAAACATGAGTTTTTCTTTCTAAGTACAGAAAGAACAGCAATGTTCTAACAAGTGACCCTGAAGTAAAGGGCAACACATGGATTTTCTGGTTCACACAGAAGTAATGTTTTGGAGTTGACGGATCCTCATATTAGAAGCCACATTAAGCCCTCCTAAAGTTGACTAGGCACTAGAGCAGGCTCTTCAGTGGCTAATGCATCCTTGCTATTCCCAGCCTTGGAAAAAGCAGATGAATCAGCTCTCCAGCACAATCTTCCTTATCAGTAACTGCATGGAAGACATTTATTTCATGGCTGAGGTGAAGTTCATTGTGTAAATTAAGCACAGACTTGATACACTGCAGATGGTGTTTTACATTGCTGACCTCATATCCACATCTTTTCAGTGTGCATAGAAATGTTTTACTGTACCCTGCATCTCTCTTTAAGGAAGTATTGTCACTATTTTGTCAGTAAATTAGTATTTGAAGCCTAACAAAATACAGTCAAGACTACTGATATTGCCTCAAAATTAGCTTAAAATTTTCCAGTTATAGACACACTATGACAGGACCATGGCCTAAGAACTGAGCCTGTGTCACATTGTGTTTACAGATGCAGGGAGGATGGAGGGGAAAGTGGGGATGGTGTGGGCAGGAGCCCTGAGACATTTCTTAACAAACTCCTTTAAAGTGCTACCACTTATGTGGAAGCTCAGGGGAGGAAAAACTTCAAGCTTGGATATTAAGCTAAAGATGTCCAGCAGGTCTGAATATCAAAGTAACCTTTAAAGGCGGCTGACTCCCAGTTCATAGAGAGCCTTTATTCACTCTGTTTGAGAGCAGGACAGCTGAAATTTCTATCTTGCCAGCCGTTTTTAGGTAGAAGTTACCAGAATCAACAATTTTCTGTTGTTTTTCTGCAAAGGGTGATGAACAACAACAATCTGTTCTCAGAACATGAGAGCTTCTTTTAGAGTGTTGGTTACTGCAGAAAATTTCTCTTGTGTTCACTCCTACACCTCAGCCAGCCAACAGGACCCAGACTGCTTGGAAAACTTCTATGCAGATTTTTCATTTGCAGTCTCTCATCTTAAACTGTGCAGTTTTCCTGGCTTTTGTTTAACTCAGGAAACAGAACCAATAATGAGCACTGTTACAGGCAAAGGGAGAGCTCATTATTTGAGTTGGAGTGCCATAAGCTTAAATCATTCTAGTCATTGTTCCCTATCATTCCTTGTGTGTGAAGCCTAACTTAGAAAAGAAACTTGAACTTGCAAAAAATTTAAAAATCCTAGCAACCAAATTTTAAATATTTTACCTCAAAGCAACAAATTGTTTCCTACTTAAGAAAATACATTATTGTGTTCTGCAAGAGTTTTGTGACTTGGCAATCAGAATTCAGGTTTGTGATTTAATGCAATTCAAAATATGTATTAGTAGTAATAAACCTGTCTGAGAGTAGACAACATACATTTCCTGACCCTGTGGGAAGAACTTGTAGTCTGCAGTCAGAGAAGTGGACTGTTACTCTGTGATCAGCTGTAATTGTCATTCTGATAACACTTTACTAGTAAGACAAGCAAGGGTTTTAGTTCCTTCTCATTCCTGAAGGCAATAGTCCATGCAGGGAATCTGTGTAAAGTGCTTGATGCAACAGTTTAAAACGAAAGTTTACTTGAAAAAATAAAGGTTTAGGCCTCACATCAATACACGTATCGCATTTCTGGTGTTCAACCTTTAAGTTTATATCCTCCTCATTCTAATAATAAACATTTTCAGAATCCAAAAATGAAGTTGACTGGTAAAGACAATATTGTTTTATCTTTAAAATGCTGGAAGATCCTGTACAGATTTTCCCCCATTGTCATTAAACACTGTTATCCAGGTGAAGTGATTTCAGTGCTTTACACCAAAGGGTGTTTGATTTTCCAGGCATCCAGAACCACTGGCATGTACAGTTTGAGTAACAGGATATTTCACACAGAAGAATAAAGCTAAAGCAGATAAAAGCAAGGCATTATCTCCATCCAGAAGCACAGTGTGTGTTGGTAAGGGACTTTCTTATAAGGAGATGAAAAGACAGAAAAAAAAGGCTGTCACCACCTAGGAATTTCATGAGCACCTTTGCTAAAAGAATCTGAAACAACTGCAAGATATTGTAAAATAATTGCCTTTACCAGTGTTTTGGATTGCCAAAGATTTCTGTCTAATAGAAGGATCTGTTTGAAGTGTTTGAAGCTTCCAACCAAATTTCAATGCTTTAAGAATTTCTCAAGGAACAAACACAGCAGCTTCAAGAGTGCAGTTTTAGTTTTTTCCCCACAAAAAAAAGATACAGGTACAATGTCAAATGTCCTCCATCAGCTTCTCAGAGCCTTAGCAGGGAGATGCTCAGCACAGCTGTGGCAAGGCTCCAGCAGTGGTAGGAGGAAAGCTTTGTCCTGCCTGCCAAGAATCTCAGCAATGGAGAGCAGCGAGCTGAACTTTGCCTTACATAGTGGCTGACAAGGCCAGAGGTCTGTGCAGCTTTCATATTTTCATTTGGCTTTATTGCTTACAGAACTGTTAACTCTGTGGGAATCCAGGGGGACGAGAAAGCTCTCACTGTAAGTAACTAACTCATACTGTGCTAAGCCTGTAGTCAGGGGTTGGCTTTTACTCTGCTACCCAGCTACTACAGAATTCTTTTAACATACCTTCGCAAAAAGGCTTCCCACACACACCACATACTGCCTGATGGGGGGATTTATTCATCGCTGAACCTGAAGAGCCCTGATTTGGCAGAAATATACAAGAGAAAACCTCACATGACATGTCCCACAGTTGTATTTCACTGCTGAAGAGTTTAACCTTGTTCATGAACAGCTGAGGGAACATGGGAGCCCCCAAACCTTCAACAGCCATTTTCCTATTACCTTTACCAAAGGACAACTGATATATTCTTGGAAGAGTTTTAGTTAAATCTCATGCCTTGATGTGACATAACACCCATTCTTTCCATTTTGGTTTCGTAAACCTTTTACCCCTCTAAAATGTAAATCAGTGGGCTGGGGACTACTGCATTGAGGAATTTTTGGTGTGAATTTGGTTTAAATCACAGAAGGGCTTCAAACAAAATACACAGATTTTCCTCTTCACTAGAGTTAAAAAAACAACAAGTTGTTTGGGGTTTGACATTTTAATGTTCTACTTTGCAGAGTTACTCTTGTTTAGAGGATGTGGCTTTTTAAGTCACACTTTGGATATGGCTCAGTATTTTGTCTTTCCCGAAATATATTTTGGAGCGTGTCTCCTTTTGTTGTTAATGTTCTGTTGTTTTTGCCAAGAACATCCAAGTGCTTGAGGCTGAGTGAGACCCATGTGTTTGGGATTGTTTTCACCTACCCGAGAAGTCTCTTTTCCCCCAGCTCAGTCACTGAACCAGTATCTAGTTCCACTGACTAATGGACACTTCACGTTAGACCTAGATCATGGACTGAAGCTGCAAAGGCATTTTGGTGCCTGATCCCCACATGAACAACAGGAATCACTACCTCCACTGAGAACTGTGCTGTTTATTTTTCACTTTTTCAGTGAGCACTGCACTATCAGGTCAGATTCTTTCCACCTCTCATTCCCAGCCCCTCCCTGCAAAGGAAATACCGTGAAATTTTTCTCCAGAGGAACATGTTTGATTTCACAGATACTGGAAGTTGCCCACACAGGCTCTTTTCCTCTGCATGTTAAGGAATGGGGTGAACGTGCCAAGGGGCATGATGTGCTTTACCCTGTTTTCTGCCTGAAAATTGAGAAGGAACCACAAAAGCTAAGTTTGTGGAACAAGCAGGTTACTGTAGCAAGGAGGCCAAAGTGTTTTCCCACAGTACACCACCACATCAGGATTCTTCCCAGGGAAGCTCCTTCACATGCTATTAGCCAGTTACCCACTGAGCTGGCAGGACAGTGGGGAGAGCGGATCTGTGCAAAGTGTTCCTTTTGAGTAAAGAAAGGGGATTTAAACTGCTCAAGTTTCTATCATGTGAGTTTTGTTTCCTTTTTAGTTCTAATCAGGATATTTACGGCAAAGGCAGCAAGAGCATTGCTTGCTGCTCATGAAGCTGTATTTCTGCTATAAAGAGTGAACATGAGTAGTGCACACCTGACTGCAGATTAAACAAGAGCTTCTCACACACACCCTGTATTTTAAGATAGTTGAATCCTACCTTTCTCATTACATTTATGTTCACACTTACAATGTCAGTTCAAATTTCCAGCCTTACAGCTGACCTCTGACCATTACATCTTTTTCTTCACAATGTCAGATGAGTAACTGCAATCAGAACCCCAATCCTAAAAATGCATGCAAGTTGCTTCCTCTGTATTAGTAGCCTCGAGAAGAGTGCTGACCCTTCGACCTGCATCCAAAGTTAGTAAAACTAATGCGGTAGAGTTGACCCTGTCATGGTTATAGTTCACGGATTTCAGCTATCTTTAGTTCAAATTAACTGTCTTACAAGAATTAAAGTTTGTTTAAGAGCACCTCAGATAATTCTGTTCAGAAGGAACACCTTTAGTGATCAGTGTATCTATTTGACTGAGTTCTCTCACTAAGTTGTATAACCCAATGTGTTCCCATACTTACTAATGAGTGATGCATTAATGGAATTACCATGTCATCACAGATAAAAGAAGAAAGGAAAACTATTACTAAGAAACATGTGATACCATGAGTCTTAAAATACTCTTGAGATAGGTCTGAACTATTTGCTGGCTAAGAAACTGCTGAATCATGCCCTTAGACTCATACCAAAAATAGCATTGCATTTGGCAAAGCACATACAAGCTAGAAATGTTCCCTATTGTTCCAATCTGCTGATTAGCTGCTGGTCACAAAGCATGAAAAAGCATTCTCCTACCTTTTTTGTCTCCTTGAGAGAAAGATAATAGAAAATATGTTTTCTCCTACAGTAGTTCTCCCTTTCACAATATCAGCTTTTAACAGAAAGTTCCCCAAACCTTTTCAAAGTATTCTGTGAGCTCTGCATCTAACACACCTCAGAAGAAACTTTACTTGCCATTTTACACACCTAGCATTGATGGGTAGCAGGTGTCACTTATCTCTGAGTTGTAATCCTCCCTGCTGAGACTCTGATGTTCTCTGTACATGATCTGTAAGTTATTTCTTACAAGGGGAGAAAAGAACATTTCTTGGCCATTTAAAGATTGTATTAATATGAGGAAAGTGGTTTTCTCTGAGATCTAGGAAAAAATGACTGCTTAATGCCCTTAATGAGGAGGGAGAGGTTTTAAAAAGTTGAGTTGAAAAGCTCCAGCTGGAGTTAATTATGTTGTCTAAGAGGCTTTGTAATTACTGTGTTTTCTGGCCTTCAGCATCACATAGGTGGAAGGACAGACAACAGTTGCCCTCTGAGTTTCTCTGTGTGTCTCATTACCTTCTGCCTTACTGCTTGTGGCCTGGTGTGACAGAGCCCTAGACTGAAGTCTTGGGTTTATCAGCAGCAAGGGTGCCATGCAGGGTGCTGGGATGAACTTGGACACATCTGTCTGAGGTGGCTGGACACCCCTCTTCCAGCACCACAAGTCCCACCCTCTTTCCAGCCCCTGTGCCAGTGTGCAGCGCCTCTTGCTTTGGCCCCGTTGCACCACAGCTCTGCCAGCCTCACCCTGGGAGTGTAAAGGATAGGGAGAGGGATAAGGAAAGGAATAGAAAGGTCAGGTAGAGCAGCCCCTCATCATAAGTGCCACGGGACAAGCAATGCAAAATTGTAGAGGGAAAACTAAGAAGGGAAGAAATATTTTCTCTGCTCAGTGTGGGAGTGTTACATCCCACCTCTCTGGCTGACTTTACCTCTCTACAGTGGCTGACTGCCATCCATATAGTTTCTGACCATATAAAACACCTTGGTGTTTTTAAGAAAAACAGAAAGTGTATTACCCTTTAACCATCTGCTCTGTTATCTTTACCCAAGAGTTTGGGTATCACATAAAGAAACATTCTCATGCCCTTTTTAATACAGGAGGGGTAAGAAAAATGTCTGAGGTGCCACAGTCACTTCAAGTTGCAGCTCTTGCATTTTATCTGTAACTTACATACCATTATGTAAATTTTCTTGCAAATAAAATCCATCTTTGAAAAGCAAAATAGTCTCTAGGCAGGAATAGTGGGCAGCTCAGCTCTCCAGTCTCTGTGGAAGGCAGTTCACTCAGAAGCACAGGGTGGTGTTTCCAGAGTTTCCTTTACGGAACTGTAACTAGTGGGAGGCTGGGCACATGGGGTCTGTTGAAGAGACAGGCTGAGTTAATTTGCTGCTTTAGCAAAGCTGCTGTATCCACATGGCACAGAGGGTTATAGGTGCTTTGTGCCACATATTTCTGCCATACAGAATGAACCCTCAACACACGATAATCACAGTTACCTTTGCGCTACGTATTTCTCACAAGTTCATGAGTAACTCACTGAACTCTTCAACACAGCTCTAATTAGGTAATTCATCTTGGCCTCTGCTGGATAGGCTGCTCTTTTTCCTGAAATCCCCAAACACATTTTGCTTCATGATCCTAATTGTTTAGATTTCAGCAGCAAGTAACTGAGATGCTCAGAATCCAGAAATGGTGATCCCCTGCAGTCCCTGAGCCTGGGACACAAACAACCTGTAGTAATTAACTTTCAGTCAGTGTCAGTAGGATGGTACACACTGTCTTAGTCCAGGTTATTTCAGAGGCAGCAGGAGGATCTAAAGGCAATTTACTGCAGGGGACCAAGTGATGCTTCAGAGTAAGGGACCAGGGAAAGATGGGAATGTCCATGGAATAAACTGAAGGTCTGAAGGGTGCAGCGATTTAAATGACTAGAAGAGAGGTAATCCCGTGAAACCAGGGATCCTTATTCTGCAGCAAATCCTGTGTCACACACCCCTGCTGGGCTGCTGCACTTCCTTGTTCCTTTTATCATCCCAGTCTCCCAGGCCTCTCTTTCTATCAGTCCTACTTTGCTTCTCTGTGGAACCCAGTCAGAACTGTCTTTCTCACTTCAAACTAATGCTTGTACTTCAGCCTCCAGAACTGGTTTACTTTCCCCATGCTGTTGTTTTGTGGTCGTAGCCAAACTTCTGGCATAATTTATTTAGCATGACGTAACTTAAGAACCGCTGAGTCATCCCCAAGCACGTCTAATAATGCTTTGTATCACTTCCTCAGGACGGTCTTGAGAAACTGGTCTTTCCCTTTTTATTAACAGTGTTATTCGTAGATGGAAGCAAAGTTAGCTGACTAAAAATGCATTGTAGGAATTGCTACAGTCAGTACAACTGAAGTGAGCTATTCCTCACTATTTTATTGCTTAAACTTTTACTCAGTAACAGTTTTCACAAGCAGCAATATATAATGACTAAATAGTTTTTAATGCATCTAACAAGAAGCAGGAAAACATACTGATCTCCTATTCTGAAGTATTAACAAGGAGGATTAGAATTGTAATTTTTGTTACTGATTCTGTCTTTTAATAAAGAGAATTAGAAGACCAAAATGGTAACAATTATTCTCTGAATATGCATTTTTGCTAATTCAGTACAACATTTGCTTGTTGTCCTCTCCCATCATGACGGCACTTGGAATTTATAATAGTGCTTGGAGATCTGCACAGAATTACTTCAAGTAATGCTTAAGTATGATCCCAAGAAATGCTACACACATTCAGTGAACTACAGAAATAAAAGTTGCTGCTGCCTTGGCCATCATGTTTGGCACTAGGTCACAAGGGGTAGTCCATAAAAACCATTGAAAACCCTGCTGGGTGCCACTAATTGGGTGCCTTCTTTATCCCCCCCTTTTCTGGTGTTAAATTTGTCAATGCATACAAATATGCACTGGATATGTACAGACCTGGAAATCAGCACCTGTCCCAAAGACACAGGCACAACTTCCATGGTGTGGAGCTCTGTGGATGTGGAGGAATGTGGGCAAGGGTTGAGGAGAATGCTGACCTGTGCTTCAATTCCTTTGTGGCATTTAAGAGGATTTGCCAGAAAGTGCTGAGGTTACTCACATGATCTTCTAGCACTTCTGTTTCCATGCTCTGATACTGATCTAACCTCTGTCCTCTGTGACCAAGTGGGAAATGACAACTAGACAGCAGAGGCAACATGAAAAAGAAGGACAAAATCAGCCTGAAGTTACAGCTTTCTGCTGAACATCCAGCTATCAGCCTTGGTCTCTTCTGTTTGCTCTTTCATTTAGATAAGACAACATTCAGATTTTATCACAGTTAAGCAGATAAAATGAAACTGTACATGCCTATATAGCCCTGAACTTCAACTGGCAACCTAAATATAGGTTATAGCAGTGCTAAAAACCCAAGTAAATAAGCCAAGTTACCATTTTATTACTGAAAATTTACTCTCTGTTAGCAAAGCACAGAACTGGATAAGAATTCATTATTTGTGGAGGGAGGACATACCTAAGCAATCATCTTAAGAAAAGGAAAATCTCTTTTATTTTCTAATCAGGTCACCTTTGCTGTAAAACCAAAGACTAGGCCTCCTCAGGTCTGATTCCGCTACTCAGAAAGTCTGTTCCTCCTTGTGTCCACACAGTCACACAAAATTAAAGAAAATAGAGGAAACAAACAGTGGGAGAACAGTTTCTTTTCCCTCTTTTGGTTAAGATGAACCCAATGACAGAGATTCAGGGGAAGGAATTAAAGGTGATGAGATGTATTTTGTTCTTTCATAGCTACTGTGGACTTTGCATGGAAGCTGTTGGCATCTGCCAGCCTCAGGCACTAATCAGAGCAAGAAAGAAGAAAACAAAAAAGCCAAAGCATGACCCTACTTTGACAACTGAAAACCCCTGGCAAGGCTATCCTGGGACAGTAAAGGCATTAAAAGTATAGCTAAGGCTCCTTGATGTGTGCAAGACAAAAATGGCTTTATAATAAGATACAAGAGAAATGTTGTCTTAAAAGGAAGTGAATAGAGGCTCCCCAACACATATAAAGTTTCATGGTATCACAGAGGGGGAAGAAACTTTTCAAAAGACATTCAGGAAAAGTTCTCGTACAAAACTTTTCTAGCTGGAGAAGCATTTAATTTTTTTTCACATTCCTTTGGTGGGCATATACTACTAGTGCTAATTTGTGTGTTTCTCTCCAAGAGCTGTTTGTATTCCAAGTGCCCCGCTGTGTGCAGGGGTTGTAGCAGAGTTTCATACCATCCATTCAGTCCGCAGACACCTTGAGATTACGCTACTGACATTTGCAGGGGGTTTGTGCAAAGCAGCTGTGTCTGTGCTTAGACAGCCGCCAAGGAAGCTCCACAGCTTGGATGGGCTGCTTGGTGTCTCTTTGGTCCCCAGCTGTGCCACAGTTTGCTCCCATCAGGCATGGCTAAACAATGCCAAGGTCAGTACAGGATGACAGGGAACGGTATATTGCAGTCAAGCAAATAAAGCCAAAACTGTCCCAAATAATGAATTCTTTATCTTGCTTGGTTATCTTTAGAAGATAAATGGACTGCAGCACACTTCATACTGTAAACAGTAACTGTGACTGGCCTTACTCCAGTAGCAGCTGAGCAAATATTTCTAACATGGACAACTCCTCCTCCCTCTTTCCCAGCTGGACAGACCACATATTTGTGTAACTCCCTGTCAGCTCTTACACCTGATGTGGTCGGCCAGAGGAAGGAAGCTCCCAGAAATAAAGGAATTCACACATGGCATTTACTTTTTCAGCAGCCTGAGAACCAAACTGTGCCTTTCTAGAAGCAGGCCCAGAAGATACACTGTCCAAATTCTCCAAGTTAAGAGCTGCAGCTCTTACCTAAATCAGCAGGATATTGACAGCTAAAGGAGCTCAAAGGAGGAGGCTAGATAGGAGATGCACACATGAAATGCAGGCAGGCTCTGCATAGGAATATTATGTGAGCATTTTGGAAACCAGTGACGATCTGCTGTATTAGTGCTTGATGAAATCTGTGGTAATTCTGACATTTTGACAGTACTTAGGAAAATACCCTTTAATTCTATAAAAGCTGCCCAAACATTTTACTAATCCTGCAGAACTACTTTTAATAGCAAATCCAGAGATTGCTTATAAACTGAAGGCAAACAGTAAGACTATTCCACTGCCTCAGCAGCCGTTCTAGAGGCAACACTGAACTGAAAAAAATGCAGAAATACATTAGATGCAACTGGAGAAAAACAGAGATGGAAAAAAATGGTATCAGCCCTTAAAGATTCAGGACTGGACACTCCACAACTTGCAGGGTTTCAAGCATGCTGTAAGCTGACTTGGCTAATGCCTGTCTTCTCAAGCAAGACTACGCATTATTTCCATCCCCTTTTACACAGGCAGGTATGGTCAGCACATTACCTCAGTCTCTAAATGACCTGAATTCTGTCACACTTTTCACAGAATTACAGAATGGGTAAGGCTGGAAGGGACCCCTGGAGGTCATTTAGTCCAACCTCCCCTCTCAAGCAGGGTTCCCTAGAGCACTTTACTCAGCACTTCCTAGGGCTCTGACTACAACTGTTGCAGTTCTGGCTTCTCTCTGGTTATCACTGCTGTTCAAGACAGATACAAAGGAAAAATTGGATGCAAGTCTCCAATTTTTTTCCATTCCAAAGAAAACAGCATTCTGTATTATTCAATTCATGAAGCATACATGCTATAGAACCCATTTCCATTTATTTTTTCACATTACTTATGTTTTCTCTTATGCTATAACCTCACAATTACTTTCTACAACAGTGGATAAGCATTCCCTACCCAGTATTTGAGGAGTCAGTTGGTTGTGCCTAAATGTAGTGCCTTGCATTGAATTTCATCTTATTTTTTTCTGCACTACTTCATCAGTTTGTTACAGTGTGCTGTTGGCAATAGACCTACTGACATTACAGACATGACGTATTTTTACCCACTTTTTTCCAGGGACACAGAACTTACTCAATCACACTGCTCTCTGCCACTTCCTTCACTTCCTGACAAACAGCTTTTGAGCCACTTGGTTAATTCCATCCAAATATGATGGAAGAGAAAGGTCTCAAAGTTTGACTTCACCAGGTGGGCAGAGCAGTCAGTCAGGGCAGAGCCTGGAACTGTTTCTGTTGCCCAAGGTCTTTGGCAGAGCACAGGCCTGCCAGGTGCTGTTTGTCCTGTCAGCGGGCTCATCCCTCCCCCGGAGTGCTCACGGGCCCCCTGCACACGTGGCACTCCCGAGGATCAGGCAGAGCACGGGCTCTGCTTTGCTCTGCTAATACACCAGGGGAGGGGCAGCGCTGCGGGACCACCTCGTGGAAGAGCCTGGATTACACAAGACAAGGGCAGGAGCTACAGCTACTGCAGCTGGTGCTGCGTACGGGCCAAGGACGCGCAGAGAGAGAGAGAGACCCACGCTCCGGTGCTTGTGCTGCTCAGGGAAGAGCTTCCCTTCGGACTCGAGTACGCCGGCACTGGGATGAGGAGATCCTGTTATAATGTCTCCCTCCTGACTGACATGAACAATGACTTACCATGAAAAAGTTGGGGCGTTTTCTGAGCCATACTGTACAGCCTTAACATGTGTTTTGGGTGGGGTTTTTTGCTCTTAATGAGTTGTGCTTAGATATCTACTGTACATTCTCTTTCCCTTATCTGCCAAAGGAAGGGACTCCGATTTTCTAAACGTAAGTAACTTCCCCTGCATTTTACAAAGGATTAAGAACTCTTAACTCTGTATGTGTGAAAACAGATTGCTACATCACTCTATAACCAAGAGTAGAAAGCACACAGTTGCATGCTTCCCTTGTGACCAAATACAATAAAGTTTAACTAGAAAGAAATATTGACCCACACAAGGACAAGCTGAAGTATTTGAAAAAGCATTATTGAGCAGCATGCACTTTGTCCATACTCTCTGCGAGCCTTTAAGCAACCATCCCTATTCAGTTTTTTCTGCCCTTCAGAGTGGCAAAATAGTGTCTTTCTTAAAGCAGAAGCAAAAGGCATAGTCTTATTCCAGGAATAAAATACTTTTTGTGACACTATGCAGTTAAAGTACCCACAAGCAGGAAAGAGAATGTGTAACTACAGAGGGCAAGACAAAAAAGGACCGTAAAACTCTAACACTTAATAACTTCTCTAGTACTAAGTACTTGAGAAAGACACAAATGTAGAGTACAGCACAATATATTCCTGGAGAACCTGAAAGCAGGCTAGCCTTGAGGCAGATAGAAAGGCACTACTACCTCCAGAGTGCTAGATCCAGAACAGCTCCATCCACTAGTTGCACTCTTCCCTAGCAGGAACAGTCTTCACTCTGATTCCTAGGACATCCACCACATACTTTACAGAAGCAAATACAGCAGTGACTGTAGTGTTTTAAAATTACTAGATATAAACCTACTTACTCCTTTGAAATTTCTAAGTCAGATTTCTCACTAAAGAAACAAAACAGTTCAGAGTGAAGGGTCTGAGTTCACTGTTTTTTCTTGAAAAAGATTCAACTTTCATACCTCATTACCAGTGCTCGCATTAGGAAAATGCTTTTGAAAATAAAAGTAGTTAAATCTTTCAGAGGGGAAGAATACAATACATTTTATCCAATATACCTTCCCCTCCACAGGCGGGGCTGGTATCTCAACTACCTGGTAAGCCAAGTAGTGCAACAAGCAAACAAACAGCGGTAGGTATCTCCAATCATTCTACCTTTGGTTGCTGAGCAGTGAATTCCACAGGGGCTTAAAAAACTCAGAACTTTGCAAAATGCTTACAACTGAGTGAAAAAAAACAGTGAAACCATCAATTTGTAATTTGTGAAGGGACTTCTTCAGTTTAAAGAAGTGTTCTTCACCCATTAAGTACACAATACCATTCACAAATCTTTTTCTTTGTACTTTCATATTTACAGGGGTGGATACGTGTACCTACGTTTTCAAGTCAGTATTCTAACACTTGTCTTAATTTGTAAGGGGCAGTGAAGAAGGCAAACATTAACAAATGGGGAAATCTTAGTTCAAAGAGGAATCAGTTCAAAAAACTCCTAGTGAACTAATGCAACATCTATGAAGGTCAATTCTTTGTGCAAACATATCTTAAATACACATAAGCAATCCTATATGAAACACTTGGGTTTAGTCTTGAAACATACTTGACTACTAAAAATACTGCATTTATTTGTGACCGCTCCTATGCCTAGGGTTCTCACCTACAGGTTGCTGCTACAGAAGGCCATCATCTCAAATTCAGTATGGTAAAGATACACGGGAAGGTATCATTTGCCTTCTGTTGCTCAGCAGGCCAAGGCAGAAAACTGTTCTATCACCAATGCAAGGCCCAGGCCGAGGTTGCAAGACATTCATCCATTCTGTCTTAGCTTACCACAGTGGACAGTAAATAAAAAGCAATTCACCAAAGAGTTACAGGGTCACTGAAAGATCTTGACTACATTTGTCATTTGTGTCCTCCTTAATGCTATTTGTTTGTGCTTCGTGGCTATTCCAACCCATCATACAAAAACGTTTTCTGCTCAGAACCCATGCTAAGTGTAGCTTACCAAGATACCCACAAACCAAAAAATACAGAACAAGTAAGTTTTTATGCAAATTTATTAATTAGCTTTAACAATAGTAATACATAAATCAATACTATGTCCAGCATAAGGTTGTATAATAAAATATTCTGGTAAGACTGATTTCTAGTGCGTACATTTTTAAGGGCAGTTTTCATCCAATTTGGACTTTTTTTAAAAAAATAAATAAATACAAGGCCAAAAATGCTTACTTAATGAAAGTCCTGCTAAGTAAGACTTCAGGCTCCACACTGCTTCAAAGCACTACTGAGGACAGGTGTCTGCACACATCTTGGACTTGCACACAAATGGGCTGTGCTCAAGCAGCATACATTTTTTGAGATCCAACACAGACCAACATACACAAGTTTTCCAATTTAGACCTCCTTATTCCTCTTAAAACTAGCATTCACTTTTCTATTTTAGGATTGTCTTGCCTTCCAGCTGTGATGTGCACATATGAATCCTAATCACATCAAGTTTACAAAATACAAAGCTCCAGTCCTCTCCTAATAGTACTGCACTATCTAGTGGAACTATTTATGAAACAAATTGCTACTCAAATTAAACAAGACTAAATTGTTCTGGAAGAAAGAAAAAAAAAGCCTTTGGGAACAGGCAGGAACATGGCATGCTCCCAGCTCTATTTGTCATTTTTTGGAGCTCTCTACACTTCAGGAATACATCCTCTCTGGGATGTCTACTGCTTAGTGCTACAGCATTAAATTTTAGGCACCCTGGGTTCTGTGCACTGTAGACAGCGCAAAAAAAAGCTGCATTTTGAGCTTTGTTTCCCTGATGGCCAGTGAGTCCAAGACATACAATGGCATTCAGATGTTTTTCAAAGTGCAGTATAGAGGCACTCACTGACATCTGGACCACCTTTATTTACATTTAACAATATTAAAATCTGGTCCCAATTCAGATTAGATACACATGAGAAAATATATTTGGCAAATCAGAGCTATTTTATTTACTAGTATACTTGTCATATACCACATAAGGCTATCCTTTGGACATGTGTACTCTACAAATCTACATAAGCTTGTTTTATTTGTCTTCTGACAAATTCTGCTGATGCCAAAATTCCCTTTTCCTTAAGTTACACTCAGGACTGAGTCACAAATTTTAAACCTACTCTAAATTACATATTTTTCTTTATTATATCAAAACAAAATCCAAATGATTGGTCAAACTATAAACACTTATAAACCTAGTGAAAACATCCCTGAGAAGCTTTCAGCAACATAGAGTAATTATTAGGTTTGGTCCATTAGAGGAGAAAAATCATTACATCCAGTTATTGAAAGCTATGGGCTCCAAGTCCATTGGTTGTACATTGGATTACCATTCATTCCATTTCACGCCTCTTACAAAACACTGCATCTGAGACAAAACCCACTACAGGTTCTTTACATTCTTTGATAGATAATGTAATTGTTACAAAAGTAGTGATGACTGGCCTAGATTCAGCCCTGGTGTAACGCCTTTAGTTTCAATGGAGTTCACACACATTCCAGGGTTGAAGTCTGGCAACACATATGACTGTGAAGGACAGTACCTAAAATTACAAAAAACCCTTAAAAGTTACAGAGGATACTTTTCACAAGCTGCTGACATTATGTTTTCACATACGACTTATTTTGCAAACAAACATTTTACCAATATTTAAATTTAGAAGTCAGACAGCCAAGCCATAGGAAAACTCAGAACACCACCAGGTTCAACTCTACTGAGAAAGCAAAGTGCGTGGTTTCCACAAAAGTGCACACAGGGTTAATGACTATGGAAGTACAGTGTTAGTACACATGCAGGGTAATAAAAAAACAAAACAAAAACAAAAAGAGCAAGAACTTATTAAACAGAGGGACATATTTTCATTGCTCTGAAGTTGCTTTAGAGGGCCTCTCAGTCCGCCATCTCATTGGTTTAGCAGTATTTTAGAACAGAGTCAAAATTCACATACACAGAGAAATGCAAGTAATCCACCTTTTGAATGAAATATTAACTATTTTCAAATGCAATTGTTTTCAGAAACCCTGTTAAAGCCTGATATATTGGAAAATTAACTAAAGCTGCTTCTACTCTGAGGCAAAAACTAAGTTAGCACTAGAATGTATCTTTCTGTACCAGTACTCCTGACCTTAGCACTTTCTGTTACATCAAACCCGAGCAAACCTGCCATTTGCAATTTAAAAGCCATGCTTTGTAGTATTACATCAATAGCTTCTGCTAAATGAGGCTGTTTTACTCTATGAAGTGCAACAAAAGTGTAATACAATATCTTGTACCTAACACTTGTCTAATTTGTAAGGAAACATGCAAAAAACCTGCAAAGGTGTTTCCATAAAGTTAAACCAAAACATAAAATACTATAGAGGTTTTGGGGGGGAAAAAAAAAAAAAAAAATCAAGTCCACTTGAAGAATCCAAGAAGGATCATAAAATATTGTGAGTTAGAAGGGACCCACCCACAAGGATCATCGAAGTCGAACGTTTAGAGAGGATGTTTATACCAATTTAAGAAGATAGGTGAGCAGAACTGTTCATGGAAAAGGAACATTGGAGAAAAACTCCACCAACAAAACACTGTATAAAAACTTATTCTAAAGTAACTAAGAAAAAGAACAAACCCTCATTTTACTCAATGAACACAAGAATAATTCAGAATTCATGAGTTAAGTGAGTATGTATAACCACTTAACAGTATCACTGTGGGGGTCAGCAATGGAACTTGAACAGTATTTTTGTGATCAAACACCAGACATATGACTTGTGGGGAACCTTTGATATTGCAGCTGTCAAGATCCAACCAGGCTGTCCTCTGCCAAACATGAAACATTTACAGTGTCACTGTAATAGGAATTTTCTCTCTTGGGACAGCTCCCCCAGACAGCTAAGTTAGGCATTGAACTCTAGAGAAACACCTCAGGCAGGGTCATAACAGGAAGTACATTTGCTTAACCATGATATTTGTGAAGCAAAGTTAGTAAGAGAAGTGGATCCTTTCACACAGTAGATGTATTACCAGGTGGTGAACTGTCAGGGGCTGCTTTGGGATCAGGAGTGTGACAAACAAAAAGTTGTTTTCCCAAGCTTTTTTGGGCAAATCTGAAGTACATTATGTGGCCCATTGCAACAAAAGACACAGAAATAAGCACCAATAAGCCAAAAGCTTCAGGGTTTGGGGCCAAGATGACCATGATGAAGTGCAGCAAGTCAAGAAGATAATTCATGGAGTTTTGGACACCGTTTATGATGCCTCTTTCAGATTCTATGACGTTTTCTTGGAGTAACTGTGTGACAGTCAAATCAAAGGACCAAAGGCCTATGGAGAGAAAAAACAGTTATCCATACAGCTGGGCTTCTCACTGCAAACTCATCACTGGCACAATTCAATTCATCCTTCCAAGCACTCACTTCTGCCAAAAATGCACAGGCTAAGATATCGTCTTGTTGACTAGAATTGATTTCACACTCACAGTCAAGAGAAATTTACTTTCCTTTTACAAAAATTTCCTGAAATAATACATACAACTTTACACATTAACTTGCCTGTCACATCCTGTTTCACCATGACTATCAAGCCAATGTTTTACTCATCCTTTCCTTGTTTAAATAGCTGGCTTACAGCTATTTACAGTGTATTCATGCTAGCTGCAATCGCTAAGGCTCTGCATAAGATGTTTTGCAAAAAAATCAAATCTCTTAAACTACGCAGAATACGCAATAATTTTAAATGATTGACACTAGCTTCCATACTGGTTTAGTCTGTTTGTGATTCAGCTTTAGAAGCTTTTCTTGCAAACCAACATAATACATATGAATCAAGTATTTTCTTCCTCCAGAACTCAGCAAAAACTAACTGCAGAAACTGAGTATAAAGATTCTACAGATGACCATTATGGTTCATTACATTTATATATTTGACTGCCTATTCTGCTGACAGATACTAACACTACACTAACCAGCACTTCCTCAAAAAACTAGTCTGTCATCCAAATCAAAGCTTCCCTTCTAAAGTCCAAGATTAGACAATTTTAATAAGTGGATTAATTTAGTAAACTGAAATTTGAAGGTTTTCATAGCAGATGTGTTCAGTTCTGTTTCCTAGTAACAAGTGGTTTCATTTGGTTGTGAACAAAAATCATTTAGAGTTGAGCTCTCCAAAAAATACGTTATAAGCACCTCCAAATGTGGTAAATTTTCTCCTACTAGTGACATACAATATACATGAAATTAGTACTGCAGTCTTCACCCTGGTGATACTATTGCAGGATCATTTCCTTTTTATGTAAAGTATAATCAACTAGCCCCAGAAACATGATGTAACACTTCGATTATAGCCTCTAATTCTAAAATCAATTGTATATAGTAGACAGGCACTGTAATTTTTACGATTAAAAGCAGATAATAAACCAAATTGTAATAGAGACATAATACTTACCAACTCTAGCAGCAATGACTCCTGCAAACAGGAGACTAACGGAGATTAAAGGCACGGACTCAGGACTCATCTCTGGGTCACCGTTAGCAGGAGCAATGGACCCGTTTAACAAGTTGGGCATTCCAGTTGCAAAAATCATTTCAGGTTCTGGAGATGCTATAGTAGGCAATGGTTCATTTTCAAACAGCCTGGCACTGATGTCAGCAAACGGGGAAACAGTCAAATCCATAGGACTTCCAGGCATAAATACAGAGATGGCACATAAGATCAAACAAGCAAACTGAGCAACTCCAGAAATAAGGCCCGTGCGGATGAGGCCACATTTGCGCCGAAGCCAAGTGAAAGCTACTGTTCCCATGATTCCAGTGACTGCTGAGGCACCCATGAGGAGGCTTAGCACAGAGCCACTCAGCCCCTGAGTGTATGCATAGCCTGTAGTGATACAATCGAATCCCAGAACAGTCATATAGAGAAATGCAAGGCCCATGCCTGCAAGGAACACCGGCTGGTTGTAGTACGCAACCCATCCGTCCCGGAACGTTATGAAAGGTTCGGCAATCCGGGTAGCACAGCCAACTTCCTTCTCCTGCCGGGGCTCAAAGCCGGCTACATCTTTCTCAATAATTAACTGCACTCCTTCAGCAGGTTTCATGTCGCTCTCTGTAAACAGAAATGGAGCTGTCAGATACACTCCTGCCTGCAAAGTGCACAGTGTAAAGTACAGACAATTGTTTGCACTAAGTTCGCTACTGCAGAAGTGCATCAGTCAAACTCCACTACCAAGCTTTCTCTTAATTACCTGAATTAAATCGTTTAAAGCATTCTTAAATCCTACCTAGGGAGTAAGATCAAGTAAAGTTTATCCCTATCAATTTATTTAATTAAACAGTGATAGGAGAAAGCATTGCCTGCTTCTAGACTTGTGACTGAATGCTCCAGTTCCACAGAGAAATCATTTGCCCAATGAATGCCAATGTCACACAGCTTTGCATGCTTAAAAGCACTGACTGAAAAAAGAAGGGAATACTTAAACATCTGTCAGTATCTCATGTCATGGCAGAAGAACCAAGGCTGAAGCCTGTCCAGAGCCAAAAGCTTTCAAAGTTTAACTTAAAAAAAAAAACCAAACCCAAAGCCCCAGACTATGCATTTCTACAATTTCATTCTCACTGTAATAAAGGAAAAAGGCACTTTGACTGGTCCCCAACAAAAATCCAAAAACTCACAGCAGTATTTACACAGGTAAGGAGGATAGAAATTCTACAAATGTCTGGATGCCTGAGCAGTGTTTTTACACTGTTAAGTTCAAAACTAACTCCACATACAGCAAGCAAGACACATGAAGTACTTCAGCAACTTTTAAAAATACGAGTCTTCTAATGAAATCAGAATACTGCAACAGCAAAGATGAAGAAGGTTTCCTACACATTGACATTTTCTAAATGCTTCATTCTCCAGAAGTATTTAAGAGCCTGTTCCAAAGCTATGGAGCCTTCTACACTCTCTTGTTCTCTAATACTCTACTGCCATCAGCTTGGTCCAACAGCTTACTGGACCAGCTATTACCACCATGGCTGGGAAGACAGATCTCTTCAGTACTTTTAATAGCAGCTTTCTAACTCACAATATATTGAGACAAGATTTGTTAGCTAGCATTTAAATGAAACCCAGGAATTCTTCGTATTTCAAAAAAGCAACAAAAACCCAAACAAAAACCCACAACCTGTTGTAGCTGGGAGTCCATAACATGAGCTTTCAGAAGTATTCATATACTGCTACCTTAAAAATGGGGAAACGCTTAAGTTTAGTATTTCAGCATCTGACATTTCCAATACTTCACAATAAAAAGTCTGTTTCTGAAATAATTTAATTTCTGGTATTAAGACTACCTAAAGTAGTGTTAATATCAATTTCAGGGTTACTTATAGTAATAGTCACAGTCACCTACACTGCATATCCCACTTGTACTGCTTGGCCAAGGAAGCAGAACTGAAGGCCAAAAGAGTTTACTTTTTTTCCTCCGCTGTTCCCTGGCACATGTAAAAATCACTCAACCATGTCAGAATAGAAATATGACCATCTATTCCGCAACCTCCCAAAAGCCTGTTTGTACTATGTGTAAGCAGAGGTGAGTTAGCAAGGAACAGTCTTACAGAGCCTATCGACACTACAGAGCCAAGCGTCTGGTGCAGCTTCTTAGCTATAGTACAGATGGATAGGAGCATTCCTTATGATCAGCCTGAAGTTATAGGGCAGATTTACTCTAAGGGATTAATGAAGAGGAGAGAATTAATTCTTTAGCTGCATTTTATGGAATTGCTCAAAAAGCTGCACGAAGTATTGTTACTTAAATTAGAGTCTCTGGTATCTATACCCCAAACATGAAATCTCCAAGCTATGAGTAAAAAGATACATAACCTCAAAGCAGTGCCTGTGGAAGACAAAAGTCAATGCTTGGCTTGACGGATGCAATGAATATACAGTGAATTTGAATAGTTACTTGTGTTTTCAATACCTTTCTTTGCATTCAGCTGTTTCAGTTCCGATGCTTCAACTTTTGCAGATTTGTGAGCCAGAGTAGGGGTTTTCTGATAAACCTTCCAGAGCAGCAGATACTCCACACACATCGACATCAGGTTCCAGCCAGAAATGAATCCACAGCCAATCATCGGGGAGCCAAATGTCATTATCTGACCAACAGCCATTGGGGCCAAGATATTGGTCAACTGATCAATTCTTCTTATTGTGGCATTCATATCTGTCAGAAATTATTTGATGATATGAAATGATTGGTGAACACTTACAGTGAAATATTCACTAACATAATTGTGAATTGCACATGTATAAAGGTAAAGCTACAAGTCTTGCTCCACCTGTAAGTGGTTCCAGCAGGAGTAACCAGAGGCACATACAGACTATTTCGATGTTTAAGTTCACTGCAATCAACCAAGGTGTTTGTAAGCCAAATCCCTGCTGCTGCCAGTTTTGCCTGCATGAGGTCTTTCAGGTTTAGCATGCTGGGTTTACAGTGGCAGCATAGTCCTGTTCATCATGATATCAGGTAGAACTGCTCATCATGATATCAGATCACTTTTACACAGTACTGAAACTGTGGACTCCTAGCTCTATCCCTGTAACACTCAAACCTAGCATGCACAACTCCAGGAATCTCATAAGGTGGAATTGTTTCTTGTGAAGATAGTAATCTCTCTCCCAACACTAGAACACATATTTCTTAGTCTCCTCCATTTACTTCTAATAACTGGTGGCCACAGTACTACCATGATAGCAGCAGAACTTTGAAATGGCTTTACATTTCCTTGTTAAGTCACATTGGTTGATGGCAGCTGTAGGCATCCTTAGATCTTACTGAGCAAAGTCCTCACTCCTTTCTGGTCCTTTGATGTTTACAGTCAAAACAAGCAGCCCATTCTCAGCACAAATGCATCTTTCATTTGCTGCTAGGGAATGCCTCACCCTGCTCAATCTTATCTACTTTACTGTCATTAAACCATCTGGGTTACTGTAAGTTTCCAATTAATAGTGCCATTCTTCCACTCCTAAAAGTTGCTAGACGCTCAGTGGTTTTACACGTGAAGCCCCTTTTCGAGTCCTACTATAAAATTAGAGCTTTTGAAAGGCAAGTGAAATTCTACATCAGTATGAAGCTGCTTTATTGAATCTTTAGAGAATTACTCCTCGCCATTCAAAGAAACATTCAGGTTACTCTACTTAAAATTCAAAGTCAATTCAATGTTAACCCTCAGTCAAATAGTTAAGTTAGATACTTGCATAATATTTGGCTTTAAAAATTCCAAGAACTAACCTTTGTTTTTTGAGTTATTTGAGGAAGGCTAATAATTGCACTCAGAAAAGGTACAAAGAGTGAATAGGAAAACTATCAAGGGCAACAAAGGAGAGTTAAGGTAACTTTTTTATTTCCCTGTTCCACTAACTTGCATAAATAAGACTTCTCTTTGAGGAAGGGTAACAGTGCAGAGGTAGACAACAGTATTTTCTGCATAGTCAGTGACAGCACTTTTTAAAGTTAGAAATTCCAACAGTCTCCAAGTTACACCATGGTTAAACAGAAAACAAGCCTATTCAGCCTGAAAGGGATGCTTTAGATAAATTTGTTGAACTAAGGTGCTTAATTCAGTGGTTGTTTTCATTCCTCAATCAAGTCGCATGAGAACTTACAGTAACCTCTTGCCCGATTTCTCAGTACAAAAATGTAAGTGGTCATACAAGTGTGCCTGAGCTCATGAAGCAGTAAAGAGGCAGGACTGACTCCCAGGCAGCTGCTCTCTGCAGGTGTGGTCTGTACTTTATCTCATGTGTGGTATATGGGACAGGGATGGGGGAGATGATTTGCTGAATAAGATCTGACACAAGAAGAAAGTTTTAATAGTTCTCATTAACCTAAGACTTTTACAGATAGCTGCTATTTTTGTACCTGTGATTCACATGCATGAAGAAAGTTCACCTGTATTGCTGCTCTACAAAAGGCATGACCTAGAAAGGCACTGCAAGGTCAAAATAAAAGACTAGGGAGGATAATCTGTAGACTGGGAAATAAAATTATCTAATCTAATCTTTTAATGCATCTAAGAATTAGCCTTTCCTGGATGAGATGGGTAAATAATATTCCTTCATTAGAGATAAACCTTAAGTAAAAATCTGGAATACAGGGCTCAAATTTCTAAAAGGACTCTGAACTTTATGGGCAATTTAGGCAGCTTTATACAAAATTAGAGTCCAGAAGCTGAAATGCTGTCTAAACCTGAAGGTATCTAAACTATGTCAGACTTAAACTTTAGTTTCAGAGTTAGTGACTTATGGAGTTCTTGGTAATGTTAAACTGCTCTTGTGCCTTGTTTGCAGCTCAGTATCAGTTCCTCAATCTGTGAAGGCTTAAGTCCCCTTATGGGGCTGATTCAGAGCCCATATAGCCTGACCAAATTCATCACAAAAAATGTTGCTTCCCACAGTGTCTGCTACAATCAGAGCAGCAGCACAGCCAAAGATCTGCTGTACACACTTTCGTGTAATTTGCTTTGTGTATCCTTGGTGAGATTCCCAACCTCTCACATCCAAGTAGCATCACGACTACCAAACTGCAACAGAATATGAATGGGAATGAATTCTCTCTCCTACCAGTATCAATGTCACTGTGCAAGTGCAGGGCACAGGGGGAAAAGATTAGTCTGTAGTCTATGCTCAAAAGCATCAGATATCAAAGGAAAGCAAAGCTTCCGATTCCAGCTGAAGGAAAGTGTTCACAGCTCTGAGTTAGACATCGAAAGCTAGAAAAATGCAAGGTTTCAAATGTGCCTGCATGCACAGTATTACCTACTGGCAATTTCCTAATACACCTTCTTAACTGTTCTGGACTTCATTCTCATGCATCTCTTTCTTTGATCCCTAAGAGAGGAGCCCAGTTACGCAAGAGTTCTCTGTTTCATTCCAGGGACCTAAAAATAAAGTATTGCAACATTTGGCTTGTTCAGCAAGACTAGTTTTCCTAATAGACCTGCAGCAGGACTAAGAGGAGGGCAGAACAAGTTTGGGGATGCCTAACTGAATTGTAAGCACAACAGTAATTTGTGATCTCAGTAGCTGTAGTCCATAGCAAGGAAGAGCAAAATAAAGGCTGCCCTTTTACCCGACGTATTCTCATAATATCTGGAATTCAAAGATGCACTGATTTCTGTACAACTCTAGTCTTAAAAAAAAAATAAAAATCAATCTTGGAAAGTAAGACATGCAAGGTATTATAAAGGCAACATATTTCACCTGCCAGTTTGCTTCTGTCTTCCCCTGCAACCACAACAATCCAGTCCCTCTGAATTGTGATCGCTGTGGCAGTGCTGGCCAAATTGGCAATATTTGCTATTGTGATAACCAGGATATAGCACAATGTCTAGAGAGATGAGGGGAAAGAGTTAGAAGGTGAGAAAACTGATGGAGATCTCCACTTTCTACACAAACAGAAAAGACTTTTGTATTGGATTCCATACATTTTAGCATTATTCTTCACACAAAACAAGATCAAGTCTACAATTCCTAGCAGAAAACAATCTTCGTCTGTTTACCTAACCAGTGCAGTTTCATTTGCCAGTTTTAGCTCCCAGAAATGCCTATACAGATTAGAGAAAAAGACAAAAATTCATCCATTTCCCATGCTCCCCAAAGTTTCTTTGTAAATTAATTTCTTATTAACAAGTTCAAGCACTCACAAGAAGCCATCCGTGGTATAATGTCAAGAGCTGTGTCTTAAACAAGAAGATAATCATCAGGATAACCCCACACAGGATGACAGATGAATTCTGCACAATCAAGGATGTCTGGGCCACTGTTTTAAACCAAACAGAGAGCAACAGTTATGAACATTAAGAATGAGCTAATTATAGCCTTAAGGCAGACGTAATTAAGGAACACGCACACATTTGTTAAATACCTTTATTTTCCTAGTCTCCCCCAAAATATAAGTGACAAAAGTATACTTCATAGTCGATTCTGAATCTTCCATTGTCTTAGAGAAACAAACTAATGTCTAATGTAACTTCATAGCTCTTGATTTACAGTCAAAGTAGGTCTTCTCTCAATCTAAGTCCCTATTTAAATGCTGACAGTATGTTTCAAGTAGTAGAAACCTAGCTCAAGCCTCTAAAATTCATCTTCAACCTACCATGGATGGGATACTATTCTAAAAATTTTTGGAAAGTAAAAATTCATTTGAAGAACTTGATCCCATTTTATTTATAAAACAGACTAGAGCATATATAGTTACAATGTGTATAACACAAATGCAATGTGTTTACACTTAAGTGAAAGATGTTTGCATCCAGACAGAAGACAACAAATAACACAAGTGTGTGTTAGTGTTATAATGTAAGAACTTGGTCAGTAGTCCTAAAGTTACATATTTTTTACCTTTTGTGTTTCCATACATCTCTACGCATCAGATGGGTTTAACTTGAGTAATAGACATATCATGACTTAAAACTGTTTTCCTCCTGTCTTTGAGAGTATCTTCGTATAACCATCACCACTCTGAAACCACTCTGCCTTTCTTAATGCAGATGAGCAAGCCCCATTCTCATATTTGACTTGAGAAATTCAATCTGACAGCTTCACCTTTTTGACATGAACTCAATCCATCTGTAAGTAAATAACCTGCTCTAGGCATCTAACCTTTGAGCCTGGAGTTCTTGTCCACCCAGTCTCCAATAAGGGCTCCCAGGAGAAGAACTGATCCCGCCACAACCAGGCCATAGACCGCAGTCAGGAGTAAGCTGTTTCCATAAAGCTCAACCAGGAATACAGACACAGCAAAGTGCCACATACGATCTCCCTTTAAGAGTAAGAGAACACACACAACATTACTGGTTGCACTTCAGAAGCACACAGGTTCACTATTTTACTAAAGCCCTGCCAAAAGTCTGTATTAATGTAAAGGTTTGTTACACATACAGAGGTGATGTGGGGTTTTGTGTGGTTGTTGGCTTTTTGGGAGGTTTTTTGATTGCTATATCCTGTCACCATTGATTTTATCCCAGTATCACTAAGATCATCTATCCTAATCAGGTGGATCATTAGAGCTTGTAATACCACGAATCCAAAAATCCCAGATATTTTCTATTATTATATTACTGGGCAAAGTCTGTCACCAACCACATCAAAAAAACCTTAAAAAGCTTACACAAGTTCTCCAGCATAGATCAAATATTAACAACAGATTTACCGATCACTATTTAAATAACTTTTCAAGACAGCAGTTTGCTCTTAGATGATCAAAGCTTAAGTCCTGCTTTGTAACACAAGAGTGAGTCAAGTGAAAACAAGTCATCATACAATTCAGGATAGATATGGGTAAATGTTAACTGAAGTTTCTGAAATCAATGGACTTCAGCTGTTTTTAGTGTTAAGCACTGGCATATTACTCAGAGGAGGTAGAACAGCAGAGCTCATTTAACCTATCATAAACTCACTGCTAGTTCAGCCCATTTAGCCTATTGCTCATTTAACCTAGTGCTTAGAATACAACATGTTCATGTTCTGATACCACTTGCTACAGGTACAAAAAGGAAGCCTCGATTGTTAAACACATCCAAGTGAAGTAATTTTCATACTATTCAAAACATTTTTAGGTTTGCTCATAAATACGTGGAGATTTTTGTTGTCATATCTCACTTTACTTTTAAACACATTGCAAGCAATGCATGACAGAAAATGCTTTATGTAATCAGTAACAAAGCAGATGAACAGAAATCATTTATACCGTTCTGGGGCAGACAGGTTGTTTAATAAGGGTCCCTAACATTAGTCTTTTACAAACCAAACATGAAACTGTTTTCTTCTGCTGCCTTATCTTAAATAAACAACTGCTATGTGATACAGCAAAGAGTACAAATTTCTAAGGACCTCAAATATTTGGAAGGGCTGGGGGAGGTGTAACATAAAAGTACTCCTAAAAATCAAAGCCTGCCAAATCTAACTTATCATGTAACACAGCAGTCAAGAGATAGACAAAAAGCATACTATTTGGAGGGTCAAAATAATTGCAAAGTGTGATTAGTCTTCAGTATAGTACAGATATAAAATGCATTTGCCTTTTAATGTTATTTGAGTTCACTGAAGGAGATTTCTGTCAGCATTGGAACATGTGAACTTTTGTGCGTATTTCCTTAACCACAGGCTGAAAAAAATTATATTCCAATCATGGAAAGAAAAATTTAATCTGTTCAAATAAAAACCCCAGGGTATTTTGTATGCTTTTTTAACTAAATCCAATAACAAATGCTACTATAAGCATGCTCATCTTATATGTCTCCTCTCATATATTATAAACCCTTTTTCACT
Source organism: Ifrita kowaldi (assembly GCA_013398055.1). Lineage (NCBI taxonomy): Eukaryota > Metazoa > Chordata > Aves > Passeriformes > Cinclosomatidae > Ifrita > Ifrita kowaldi. The sequence continues at coordinate 121,445 of VZRS01013122.1, read as the reverse complement.
CAAGAGACACCTAAGGTCTTCTGTAAATATGTGCCACTTACATTCCATGGTTAGTTAGTATAAATATGTAGAACACATCCCAGCAATGAATCCACAGGCATATAATTCCCCAAGTTCAGCTTTCACTTAAACTTAGTATGACCTGAGGTGGTACTTTATATAATTTCACTTAAAATACATGCAGGTGAATTAACCCGGATAACTGTTTATTAAGCTAGAAAAATGAGCCAAAAAAATACTTTCATATTAAATTTGGGTTTTTTCTTTGTGCAGAGATGTTTCAGTTACTGGATTCTGACAAGATGAAAAAGGCATTTTTAAAAAAATCTAAGAATGTGAAAGTCAGTGCCAGTCACTACTGTTAGAGTGAAAAAGTAAATCTCACTTCAGACTCATGGAAAGGTTCCTTTGAATCCAGAGACATAATGATTTTTCTGTACACTTCATTTAAGAGCCTGTGAACACTGTTCAACTTTATCCAACACATTTACCCAGAGTATTTTGTTCAGGCCAACCCACAGAGATAATTTTTGGGGTAACCACAGCTGTTATGACATGAAAGTATGATTTTCTTTCAAGAATTATAAAACAGCCAGAATAAGCAAAGATGAAGGAGAAGAACAATATTAGTGAACTGCAGAGCTTTGTAGCAGGTATGTAATTTCAAGCTAAGATTTACTAAAATTTGAACAGCAAATATTGTCTTCAGAAACAGGCAGAACCTTGATTACATATCCTTAGTCCCACCTTAACATGTCTCAAAATGTGGATATTTCCAAACTTTTAAATAGCTACAGCTGTTTAGCATCACTATCCTTTTAAAGACAGCTCCTCCCCTTCTGTAATTTTAATCACCTTTATAATCACCTTAAACTGAATGTATACAATCGCACGTCAGAACTGAAGCCACAAGTTGAGGAATAGCCAGGCTACCACCTACTGACGGGCCTCCTGAGGCCTGAAGGGCACAGATAAGGCTGGCAAGTTGCAATCAACTGATCTCCTGGGAAGCATTAGGCCTGACATCCACAAGGTGAACCCAATTCCATGCTGTTCTTTCCTTCTTGCTGAGGGACAGACAGCAACAGCATAAGGTCTGAGACTCCAGTTTAGCATTGTTGTCCAGTCTATTAAGATCCCTGAGGCCAGGCACACATTCAAATACTTTACTGAGCAAGAGCCCAAGAGAGTCTAGACTTTGGTCAAGTCTGAACATTTCTGGAGATGTGACATGTTTAATGATTTACAGCTTCTCTTGGCGTTTGGGAATGGCATAGTAACACAGAAACCTAGTTACAGCAAAACCCCATTTCTCTCAGGTTTTGTTTTGTGGACAGAGCCATTCTAAAACAAAGACGATCTATTACTTAGAGTTCTAAAGATTCAGGTATTTGTTTACTGTTCTTGTTAGCAAAAGCCTTCACACCACAGGAACACCAAAGCTTAGGAGATACAAAAGGTGAAGTCCTGCACCCAGTTCTGTCGAAATAAGCTGTTGTAGAATAACTTCCGTTGTTTGAGCAGATTTGGTTGACGGTTTTTTGAGCCAAGATTTTCAGCACAAAACCCACCAGGGCATGACCAGGAGTACCCATTAATATTGCTAGACAGACATCTTGTAGTCAAACATTTGTTATTGTGTGCAACATTGTTTTCTAACTCTGCTTAGTCACCTTTACTCAGGGACAGAGCAATCCCACCACGGAGCTGTGAAGCACTGCTCAGAGAGGAGTAAGCAGGGTTGGCCAAATTGCCAGTAAGGCACTTTGTGGGCATGACTGACAAAAGCTGTTGCAGGCAACAACCCTGACCTCTAAAAAGCAGTGAGCCAAACAGCTCCTTCAATATTAACAACTGCCAAAATATTGCACTTGTTTAAACAAACATTTGATACCACCCGAAGCCTTCTTCCACTAAGAGAAACATCAGTACGACCTTTCAGGTTAGTGAAAGCAAGAAGCTGCCAGAGTTAGGCATGCAGTGTTGTAACTGTAGATCAAACATTTGTTCAATACATACATCAAACCAGTCCAAATGCAGGACCAAAACACGGAAAATGGGGGGGAAACAGGGAAACATTCAATTTATTTTTGAACCAAGCCATTGTATGGAGACTTAAGATTGTGTTATAATACACCACACATATTCTTAATTTTATTCTGTGAAACAGAACCAGATTGTCTATTTTTACTGCACATTTTAAGGTAGGTTTTTTGGTTGTTTTTTTTTTTTGTTCTTCAAGTGAGTAAAACCTGGTATAGTAAGTTATACTAGCACAGAAGGAAAGCATTTCGGGAGGCAAACGATTTTACAGAGGACAACTCCTGATGCTTTCAACAAGTTAGCTAGTGAGTGGCAGTAATGGCTCCATTGTATACACTGAGCATATCCCATTAGTAAGTATATGAGTCCTTTACAGATATGCTGCAATGGGCTGTGTCTCACTCTGCTCCTCTATAAGGAGTTTCACTGGTTCTGCAGTTATTTAAAAACATTAAAAGGTACAGAACCAGGCCCTCCAAAAATTGACTACTTCACTACTCTGTGCAAAAACTAAACCTACTGCATCTTGTAGATTATGAAGACTTTTAACAGCAAGGTGTTGTAACAAGACCTCTATGGTGGTGTGCTAGTTTGTGAAGATTTTTGGAAAATACCAATAAAGCTCAGGTAAATTACAGCCAGATTAATCAAATCCTACTTCTACCAGGCCAGTATTTTACTTACCCAAGTGGACAGTGCATGTCCAAGATAAAGAAGAAACTTTGCAGACGTAAAATAGGCAATCACAGATCCTAAATGAGAAATAAGAAACAGATGCTAAAGCAAATGCGGGCACATCCACCGCATTTTGGTACTGCAGGCACAGTTCGCTGCCGTGGACACCGTTCTGAGACCGGAGGCGCCACCGGGACACGGCGCGATTTGGTGCCCCCCACCCGCGGGCAGCCCCGCCCGGTCACCCGCGCCCGCTCCGCGCCCAGGAACCGCTCTGGAAGCGGCCCGCCCGCACNCGGGCGGGCAGCGCTAGGTGCCGCAGCCTCGGCTCCCGGGCACCGCGGGTGGGACCCCAGCAACCGTGAGCTCGGCTGTCCATGCCTTGGGCCCCTTAGTCCTGCCTCTGGCTCGGCTCTCTGCTGTTGCCTTTTTGTTTTGTGGCATTCTAAAAACGTGACGTTCTTGAATATGCACAAGAACATTGAATATTCAAGAAGCTGGGGTTGTAAGAGAAGCACCAAGTATCACAAGCCTTTGGTTAAAACACTGCCAAGGACAGTGCTTCCAAGGAAGCTTTCGGAGTTTCCAAGGGAAAAAAAAAAAAACCAAAACAAACAAACAAAAAAACTAAACAAGGTACCAAAATTTAAACTATTTAACTGAAATAGCATTTCTGTTCTAATGAAGATGGTGCAGAATTGACTCAGTTGCTGCTGGCTCAGGCTCTCTCCTTCAGATGAAGCATCCCAGTTCCTACCATAAATACTTTTTTTGCATACTGTGTAACCTACTTTGGGTATTGACCATCACAAAAAACTGCATGTTTATAGAACTTAAAAAAAGGTCAAAATGTACAATAAGCTAGATCTTTTTCAGGATACTATGAAAATACTTAAGAATTATCTGTCCTTGTGAAGTTGAAAACATAATGATTGTTCTCAGCTGCCAGAGCTGAGATGATTTTATCATTGGGTAATACTGCAAAGTTCCCTCCTCTATGTGTAAAATTGCTTTTGTTTTGGGTTGTGAGTTTTTTGTTTGATTTTTTTGTTTGTTTTTTTTACCCCAAGTATATAGGCCACCCCAGAAGCAAATGCCTGACATAACAGACCAATAACCTGTTCTGGTGTTGCCACTCCTGTGATCTTGTTCAAAGTATTCTTACATCAATTAGATGAGTTTCTATACATGAATCATGGATTATCCTTTGCATAATGGAAACTATACCTTGGGAAAAAATAATTCAGAAATAAAATTTCATATAAACATAGAAGCCTAAAATTGTTATTTTAATGGGATTGGTTATCCCAGGTGAGTTAAGTGTTTCTTCTTATGGTATATTCCTTAAAAATTTGAGGAAAATCTTTTCTCAGATTGGCATCAATAGCAGAGTAGATTTTCTTTATGGTTTGTCTTATAAAGCCTTACTGCTTAAACTGTATTCTTCTTTACTAACAGCTGAAAAGATAATTACTTTTCCTAAACCTTAACAATTTTAATATTATAAGCCCATGTTAAATAAAAAACTACAGTGTATCAAAATTGATATTTAGTGGTTTTAAGTCTCTTAACTGTCAGGTCTTGAACTTCTGCTGGCAAGGGCACTGTATTCCACAGGTAGACACACAGACTAACTCTGGTCTAACCCCTGGTTGTTCCTCGTATCTCAGCAGGAAGGGACCACAATCTCGAGGAGCTCTGTGTGACAGATGCCTGCCATGCTCCATTGCAGGCTATCACATTTGACTTGCATCTTTTCCACCCCTGTCCCTGGTGGCATTTGTGGCCACTGTTATGGTTTGGTTACTGGACTAGATGGGGTGTGATCTGGTCTGATGGGTAAATAATGGATATGTACATATATGTAATACAGCAGCAGTTCATCCAGTAACACCAGGAACACTTACCAGCACAGTACTGCTGGTTAGACTTTTTTTTGTTACTGGAGAACCATGTGGATGAATTAGAGTTTAAATAACCATTTCTGATTGAGTGTTCACTGAACTTTATATATGTGCATGGGATTATATAGGTGAAATCATGATCTCTGCTATTTTTTCTACTGGTAATTACTTGGTTTTTGGTGATATTTAAACTATGACAAAAGGCAAAGAAAACATAGCAAACATCCTTTGAAATCTGAAAAGCAATGGTTGCTATATCTCTCTGGGATTTCTGGCATGGAAGAATGTGTGCTCTGTCCACTACGATAGAGTGAACCCAATGTGTGTCTGGAATGCTGCTGTTTGGGATGTCAGGGGAGGCTGTGTCGTGTGCACACAGTGAGGTTGGCCTGTCCATAGTGCACAAAGCATGATGCACACGACTGCATAGTGCAGATAAACCATGCAGTTTGTCCACTGCAGGTCACACATGTCCCAGACACACCAGAGTCACTGCACACAATGACACAGGGTACTTGCTGCCAGCAGGTACCAGCCAGGATTTCTGATATCCAAAGGCATATACATTACACCATTTTTTAACAATTTCCCTGCTGAACATCCAGAGGTCTTAGACATATAGCTAAAAGGCCACAGTTGATTTGTGAGGCATTTGTCTCCTTCCAAAAGCAGGGGAGTTGGCAGGTAGGGGAAATACATATTTTTTCTCCTAAATTGCCACCACTTTGCTGATGATATTTCCCCAAATGCTTATTAAAGTAAGTCTCAGCTCATGTTTTTTTCCCTTACAATACTGATGTCCAACATAATACAGTAGCTTGAGCACTTTGATTTTTACGTCCAAGATGCTGCTAAAAAAAGCCCCAATTATTCTTATAAATACTCCACTAAATCCAAATTTTATTAGATTGCTTTGTGAAGCCCTTGTAAATATATTTTTAAAGATGCAGGTCTTTTTTCAGGTTGACTGGCTCACCAGAGTCTTTTCACCACAACATTCACAGATTTCTGATGTATTTAGGGAGGTGTTTAATAGCTGGAAGTTGTACGAGAGGAGTTACCAGTTTTACTTGGTACAGCCCCGACTCAGCAGTCTTGCAGCAATAATTTACACAATGGCACAGCACACCAGTCATACATTTGAGACCAGGCCTGACTAATGGTCACTGGCAGAATGGACATGGAGACAAAAAAGTGGCATTTGAATTAATAAGACATGTACTCACATTATAGTCTTCCTAGCTAAAGTTTTTTCAGTGCATAAATTCCATATGCTTTCTTAAAAATGTATTACTAATATCATCTCTCTAGTTATTATTTGAGTGAAGAAATATAAATAGTAAGTTAGTTTTTAGATCTTTGGAGTTTATGATTAAAATATAAAAATAATTTCATTCAAAATATATTCTTCAAAATATTTCTAATAAGACAGCTGTCTAGAACAAAAAAACATTATATTTAATTTGTCTGGCAACAAGGGCAACAATTCAACTACAAGATGTAAACAACTGAAAATATTTTCATTATTGGTAAGTGCATAACTATGATGTCAGTAATAGTCAAAGATACACTTCCAGGAAAGACATGGCTTAAAAAACAAGAGAGTGTCTATTTTGGCTTTAAACAATTGCCCACATCAGTGGCAGCTTCTTGAAGCACTGTGCTTGTAATAGAGCTGCTGAACCCAGAACAATAGCAATTTTACCAAATAATACTCGCAATTGTCATCATGGTTTAACCAAAGAGGCATGAATCATAGTGAGAGACCTCATGCACACTCGGATCTTACACTCAGCTGAGAGGTTTCATGAAGTTTAATTATCATGCTGTTGCCATTCTTCATTAAGACACACCTCTTGGTGTGCAAAGTGGTTTTTTACTCATTTAGCTCACACAAGGCCTAGCAAAACTGGAAAGAATATATATAATCTGTGTCTTTTGAAGGATGAAGTTTAGAAGCCTTTACTGCACTGCTCTCTGCTATGACTTAGGCATGGGAAGCTGTGGCTCTGCTGCTCATAACCCTGCACATTCCACTCTCAGACCTGCCATCTCCATATCCGCTGACACTCCACATTTGCAATGCTCTTGCACAGGGAAACAGGCAGAGGTGAGGTGGAAAAGTCTCCCAGGTTTTACTCCAGAACTGTTCGTTTCACTTACATGTTAGCAATTTGAATATCTATACCTACTAATGGTCATTTACTAAATGTCTACTCCCTCCCACTTTCTGTAAGATCCACAGTGTGATGCTGCTATGGGATTTGTCTCATTCAGACTTCAAAGTGACAGCTCCTGTCTCTCAGGGCTAGATGACAGACCAGTCATTTTAACCTGAAACAATCATTATTTTCAGGACCAGAGCTAGACTCCTGTGACAAACTCTTGTGAGAAAACCACCCAGAACCTCTAGCAAATTCTGAATTGAGAGGTTTATTTGGAGAAGCTAGAATTATCTAATTTATACACAGCTCCAGCTCAGGGAGCTGAACCAGCTCTGTGCTCACATAAGCAAGCTAAGATGTTTGTAGCTGATAAGAGGTAGCCTGACTAGTGACCAAAACAACTTGCTTAAAATCATACGTTATATGTTATGCCACGTTATATGACAACTTGTTTCAAGAAGAGACTCCTTTTGTCCAATCTCTCTCAGTCATAAGAAAGCACTGTATCCTAAACTCAAATAAAGAAAACATCTTGTACCAAATGAGAAAAAAGTACCTAAAAGAAAAGAAGACACCACATCTACTCAGGGACAAGTGGATGTTTTGCACCCAAATGTCAAGAGTAACATTTCTGCAAACTCTCTATGTCATGCTGCACATTCATTCTCAAGAGAGGGAATTATTTACTTGAACTGGAACACTGTGTTGAGGAAGAGACTGAAATGAGTCTGGAGGGTAAGATAACAGTCTATCTGCAATTTAAGCTCATTTGGTTTGTTTTCTTCATTAGAACTTACTGCAGTTTGTCTCCTACTCTCCTACAGGGTGTCATTGTTCTGTTACTAAACAATACAACAATGCTTAATAAACAGTATTTTGTTTCCTGTGTGTATTTTAGTACATAATATGAAAAAACTGGGATTTGTTTTTTTTCCCACAGCCTTCTAATACCTATGAATTTTGCTTTTATTCCTTAATTCATTGTTAAGGAATTTTGATACATACAATAAAATCAAATATGAAAGCAAGTAAAGACAGTATTTGTATCCCTTAAAAAAAAATCCCTGTTAAAAGTCAAAGGAATTCTTCTCTTAAATAACTCCTGTTGGAAGCTATGGTTGACCTCTTTAAGACAGTCAGATTTTGACATTCCTGTTCACCTTTCTGCAGTGTTTTATTCTGATTCTATGTCAAGGAAATACTTTAAAACACATTTTTAACTTCAGGCACATGTTTAGTTTCCATTGATTTCAATGAAATAAAAAACAAACAAAAACATTTCTAGATTTAAGACAACATTGAAAAACCTTTTGGAATAGAAGTGAATCAGGGAATACAAGTTTCTTTTGACCTGCCACTAGCTTGAACTGAACAATCTGTAGTATCAGTGATCCCACAGCAGGGAAAGGGAAGAGCTTCAGTTGCACTATCAATTTTTGTTTCTGGGTGTCTCCAGAACAGTCTTCACAAAAACATGTTTGTCTTTGGGAGACCAAGATACTCATATGTTCAAACCAGCCACAACTTGAAAGCAATTTTTTGGAAGGCAAAGCAAAAAGTACAAGATGTACTTAGAATCACGTGATGAAGTAAGCATATGTCAGCAAATAAAATCATTGATTTGAACAGTTCTGGGGTTATACAAATAACATGCACCTCAACAGCCATCAATTATATAGCCATCAATCTTGCAGGTGGAGCCCTTCACCCATATACAGCATCCTGTGTGAACAGGGCTCTGCACTGGGGCATGACACTGAGCCAAATACATTTTTAGCAAAACCTGCAGAGTCGAATCTGGCACACAGTTCTGAGTACGAGAAAAACCTACCTGCCTGTATTTGATGTTAGACAGTGATTAACTAAGTTGTCATATCTTATTAAGAATAATAAGCCAGTCTTTTTCCCTTTTGCAATGTCATTACCATAACCCTTTGGTGTTAGTGCTATATTGATTGTTTACAATAATAATAGCAACATAATAATCTAGTAATTAGCCATCATTGTACAATTACTTAGCGTTCAATTCTCATAAATCCTAACCTTAGCTTTCAAAGAGTAGTTTACCCATCAGACTCAATCAGATACCTTCTTGTCACTGATGGTATATGCCTTCACTAACACAGCAAACTTCAACTATTGTTTCAGCCAGGGAAAGCTGTTCCCATAGAAAGCTTTGTCCATCTTCTTAAAGGCTGAGAAGCATAATAACCAATTTAGAAATTTTTAAAAAACCAAAACCTGAAAATTTAAGTTTGTTCTGACATTTCTTTTATAAGGGCTCTAATAAGAACATGCATATTAATATTGTTTTGTTAATTTTCTAACTAATCTGAAGTGAAAGTTAAGATAATAGCACAGAAAGCGCTCTCTCTGTTTCATTAATGACACCCAGGGCCTGAATCATATTCCAGAGATACAGCCAGGGAGACCCTGCAATGTCTGAAATGAAACATGCAATCTGCTGGCACCAGTATATTTATGTAGTGTGCTCAGGGACAGGACACAAACTCCTCTGCCTCAGAAAGCTTTTCAAAGCCTTTGGTCCCAGAGGTGGTCTTAGCACTCAGCTTCAGCTCTGTGCAAACACTGCTCTATCAGAGCTGGAAGCGTGGCTTACCTGTTTCTGCAGAACTCTTTTTTTTTTTTTAATATCTTAAGCACAAATCTACTCAGTACCTTAAATCAGCTAACAAGAAAACACAAATATGACTGATAGCTTGCTGTTATCTAATACTACTCCACCCTATGATTATGGCTAGCACTCCCAAATGGATGAAAAGATCATTAATATATTAAGGGAACTGGTCATATGAAGCCTGGCATGTGAGTCTTGTGGTAACTAGAATCCTTTCCTGACATATTTATGTCAGCAAAAAGGGAAAATATTTTCAAGCAACTTAAAACAACTATGAGAAGGAAAAAAATCTAAAGAAGTCTGTATATTACTGATACTGCAAAGAACAGATATATAATAGCTAAATTTTTAAACTACACCACTTGGGTTCACACACAGAAAACATAAAACAATGGCAAGATCAAAGGATTTCAAATTGTCTCAATACAGCACATTGGTATTTTGGTTTTTTTTTTTTCTCAGTTGGGGCTGAGGAAGGGCTTTTGCTTCACTGCAGAAGAGGTTGACTTAAGTCGCTTTCCAAGGTAAATTTCAAGTAAGTAGTCTTTTAAATCTATGGGCTGCTCACTAATTATGTCTTCTGTCCTTTAAAACACATAACTGCCCATTACTGTATTCAGTAGAAAGACTCAAACATTAATTATGCACGTGCTTCCAAGTGTTTTCAGGATAAGAATCCATGCCAAAGTCAATTAAGTATAGGTCTCCTAAGTGGTTGGGAAATTATATAGGATAAACAGGCAGAGGATGTTTCTTAAGCAAAGGTGCAATTCTGGATGTCAGACATGGTCAGAAGCATTGTTGTGATGTGTTAAACCTTGCGAACAAACACAAGAGTTGTTGTAACTTATAATTATGAGAGACAACGTTGTCACAATTAAACCTCTAACTAATGTCTACTTACACAATATTCACATCCATCCTGAGGAGCACAGGTTTTTCATTTGTGAATTCCTTTCTTCTGTAGTCTTTCTGTTTTGACCACATTCTTATTGCCAGCAATCGATTTCATACCTCCCCTTGCAAAACAAGTGTTTTGTTTATGCTTTGTCCGTAACAAGTTTCAAGACAGTGATTAATTTAGATGAAAAACTGCACAGTGACTACATGTTATTTAGGGTCAAAATAAGCTGCCAAACATAGGCATCTAATTCAAGAGACCCTGTGAAAGTATAACACCCAAATGGCAAATACAACATAGGTCCTGTAAGAGACATGAGCTCTACAGGTGTATTAACTGAATGGCAGACAGGACAGCCTCTGTCATCTCAGATGATAACAGATGTCTAAATTTAGAAAAACAGATCAAATTCCTACTCTCTAATAACCTTACTGAGGCTGTTTGATCTTTAGGACAGCATGTGTTTAGTAGTACGGCAAGTTTTTGGCTTTTCTCAAAATACTTTGCCAGTATTTCTACGCTGAGACTCAGCAGCACTTCTGCACTAGGTGTTACAGCAACACTGGGGAAGAACATTGGTTTGGAGAGATTGAGAGCCACATTCAGTTTTCCCAAATCTGCTTCAGTCTTTATGTCCAGCATTTTCCACTGGAAAACCCTACAGCCAATTAAAACACTATCACTTAATTGCAATTTGTATGGTCTGCATTTGGCCTTACACAGCTTTCTCCAGGATGATCCCTTGGAGCCAAGAGAACCCTTGGATGGAATCGCAGTGGGAACTTAACCGGACTGATTTTTAGGAGGCAGTCTGAAAGAAGAAAATGAGGCCTCTGCAATATATGAGCTTGTGCCCATATGAGCTTGATGTAGTGAACTGTAGTTGTAACTGAATAAAGTACTCACTAGGAAGGTGAGAATCATTCCAAAGTGTCCAAGGGAACATGCCTGTCTTCACAATCATTATTCCTTAGATAATTAAATATATGGATATGGGCTGTGGGAATCACTGTTTGGAATAAAATAGTTCAGATCTTTAACATTTTGTATAGGAATCTAGACTTGCAGATTTATAGGAAACCATCAAAAGAAGTATTTCATTAACTAATTCAAGACATGAGATCCATTCTTGTGATTTGTTAGGTACAGACATTTAATTGGAAAAATTACATTATTATGCTCTGATATGTCAAGTTAACAAATGTAAGATTCGGTCAATTCAAGGTTTATTACTTTCTCTAAATGCACAGTTAGGACATAAGGGGACAAGAAGGTTGGGTATTTACTTAAGTAGGGAAGGATGAGGGAAGAAAGAAAAATGAAGACTGTACCTGCCAATTTGCACATGATCTGATCTCCAGTGAGGCCTGCAGGAAGTAGGAGGCAAATGGGAAGAAAGCAAGCAAAACAACAAAAAAAATCAAGTCTTTGGCACACAGGAAGACAAGACTGAGAAAGAGACTAAATCCAGCGACTGACCAACAGAGCGGCTGCCAGGCCCTTCTGGATTTTGATCTTAGATTCCGTGCTGACTCACCATGTGGCCGCCAACCAATGGCTCCACCTTTATGTTTCAGTTTCTCATAAGCAGGCTGGTATTTATCTATTAGCCTTATGGACTGTTGTAAAGATAATTAATAAATGTTTGGAGAGTACTTTGAAGATGAAAGGCCAAATTCAGAGTAGGAGGGCATTGAACTGATTTGCTCATTCCTTTGCAGCAAAAACAGTTTATACTTACAGAAGGCAAGCAAGAAATCACCATTTGTTATTGCCATCTACTCCCTTCTCTACCTATTTTCACAATTATTATATATTATTGTTGATAAGTAAATCATATGTGTACTATTTATCAGCTAAAGTTAATCAAGTGCCCAACTGATTGTCAAATTAGATTCCAAGTGTAAGTGGTATACAGAGGACTGTCGATTATCACACATATGACAAATATATTTAGCATTGGTCATGAGCTCTCTGAAGCTGGGACCTTTTTTAAGGTTTTGTTCTACCTTAGCATCAAAGTAAACTGTTGATGACAGGTGTTTGTTGGAATTTTGTATTATTAAAATATATTTATAATAATCACCACAAACCTACTTTCCCTAATGATTTCTCTGCTCAAGGCTGAACTCTTTCAGGAAGGCAAAACAGTCTTAGCTGTTAGGCCATTAGTGTTTTATAGGTGCCATAAATCAACTGCAATTTCTATCCAACTTAATATGCCTGACTTTTCTATGAGTTTGCTTATAAAGTTTTGTATGTCAGGCTTTATAGATTCAACTATCTACGAAATCACAACCTGACCTAATTTGGTAATGTTGTGTAACAGAAGAAAGCTCATTTGAGAAAACTGACTGGCCATCCTGAAATAAAGTTTACTTCTAAACTATTCAAACAAATTATTTCATAAATATTTTGAACTATATTTTTAGCCTGTTGCCAATTAAGATTTGTTGTGTTTGGTCAGATATTGCCTCCTTAAGTATGTTATAATAATCTAATATAGGAATAGAAAAGTCAGTTATTTGGTGTGAATTAGTACATGAAATATCAGATATGCCACACTAATCAAGTGATTTGTCCACCTCTTTTTCTACTCTACATAATCAGTGAATAAGCCCTATTTTTCTTTCTGAGAACTACAAAACCTGATGAAAGGCCAAAATATTATTAAATTCTGAGACAAAATTTACTTTTATAGCTTAATACATTTCTAGTTTAAGGCAACCCAGTGAAAAATAATTTGCCATCTCTGCAAGATGTTCAAATGGGAATGCAACCAAGCACACATATAGGTTTTGTAAAAAAGACAGCAAGTTGTAATTATTTAACACACAAAATAACAGCTAGTTTAAAAAATGGATGCTGCATCTCCAAACTATAGAACTTTTCAAGAACACTACATATAACATGACTTGAGAAGTTGCAGAAAGCGACGTTACATCTACATCTTCACATGTGAATATGAAAGAAAAACAAGAATATTTTTGCGACCAAACTGGCTTAACTGAAAGTTGGATGAAAGCACTGATAATTCACTGCTTGATTTCTCCCTGCTGATACCAAAATGAAATGATACAGCAGCTTGCTAACCAGTAATCCCAGTAATCTTGGATTCCTCCTGCCTGGGGGTCTGTCACCAATGCAGGGGACACCTATAATGCAGCCTCTCGCTCCAATCTCGTTCTGGCAGCATGGAGTTGAGCAGCCCTGGCTAGGGAAATGGGGTACATGCTCAGAAAGCTCATGTTAAGCTTTCTGGTAACCTACTGGTACCAATACTGAACTAATTCTGCACAAGCTACCAACTCCAGGAAAAGCATATCAATAGCTGGTCACATTTTCCTTTAAGCTTTATCAGAAGCTGAGTGGCTGCAGAGTGAGAATCCACTGGTCAGTCTGCTTTTTGATCTATCACAGGGGGTTTTTGTGTCTTCCCAAACAAGCACATTTTTTGTCTTGATTTCCTGTGCTATAAAAAGAGAGATATTTTCTAAAGTCTTCTAAAATTTGTGGATGGATAGTATCATGCACAGTAAATTCAGAGGGCTGTCATATGCAGGCATGTCTAGTTTTATGTCCTCCAATTTTCTCATCTATAGAATGAGGATTATTTTATGTGCCACTAAGAGGTTGAATTCATGAGTACCAGTCAAGTATTCTGAAAACTTGAAAATGGAGACAGCATCCAATGAGTTTGCCTATTAGTTTCACCACATGCATACTGCATGAAGACTAACTCTACAGAGTGGCCAGGGAGCAGGAGATGGGGAACAGTGATGTTATAGTGCCCAGGGTGATATTAATGACCATTACAAGCAGATGATACTTTATCAACTGACTAATGTTGTTTGGCTATTTGTTGAGAATTGGTTTTATAGGAAATGTGTAATTCAGTTTACAGATCTACTGTTCTAAGAATGAGCTCCTGCCCCAATGGTACCAGTCAGTCAGGTTCCTTTATGGCAGGATGCTGAGCCCTTCTTAAAATCCAAGCAAAAAACCAAAAATTGCAGGCAGTTTGCAGGATTGAAATGTTGTGATTTGTCCTTTATGAGGAAAAGTCACACTGTTAACACCTAAAACATGTTTGCACACTGTCCACAGTACTGGGTGCTCCTCAGGAAGCAGAGCAGTTGGACAAAGTATTGGGGATACCACTGTATTTTTCCTGACCTACTTGGTCACTATATATATATATGTGTGTGTGTATGTGTGTGTGTGTGTGTGTGTGTGTGTGTGTGTGTGTGTGTGTGTGTATCACTAGCTGTTTGGTTAATTCAACCACCATTTTATGTTTATAGATATATAGATACAAAATTAGCTAAGAGCACTAGAGCTTGTCACACTGAAAACTACTGACCAGCTAATATCCAGTGTGTCTGACCTTATTATAGTTCCCCAAGGAAAGAAGATCCTTGTGTAATGAGTAAAGACATGCTGATTTTAGTCAGACACCACTTTCCCTGAAGGTGGTCAGAGCCCTCTCCCCACTGCATGCCTTGCATGTGTTTGCCATGGGCTTTCTGATATGCAACAGCTTCCTGGTGAGCAATCTGCACAGGAATTGTGGGATGAAGTGTAGCTGTTAGAGCAGGAACTGTGCAGCCATACAGCAAAGCTCATAGCTGCAGGATCAGAGGGGACAACAGGGAATGTGGAGTGAGAAACAGGAACAACTGAAATGCAAGATGCAAGTCATTTTAGGTATTAGAAAAAAATGGAAATTAAAGAATGGCTGGAGTAAAACAATTAAAGCGGCCTCACTGCCCAGGTCAAAGCAAACAGTGTGATAAAAGCATGAAAGGAAGAAGAACAGATTAATTGATCTCAGTAGTATTGTCAGCATGGAAGAAGTAAGGAAATTAACTTCAGTAGTTAAGCATGCAGAAGACAATAAGACTTCCTGCAAATAAAATGAATATGGTACACACTGTCCTTGTTCTCTCTCTCCACTGTAACTTCGCAGAAGTTAAACAGAACTTCTGTGGCAGTCTTGGGGCCAACTGCTAAGTACAATCTTTGTACTGGAGTCTGTGGCAGATCAGTAAATATGGGAAATGGGTTTTAAGTAGCATTCCACACAGGTGGTCTAACAGAAGCAGGAGCTGTGAGCAGGCTTATTGGAAAGAAGGGTCACATATTAAAGGAAGATCTTGCAGGTAAACATCAGGCCACATTGTGGCAGGTTTCATGGGCCTTGTGAGATGCTAGACACTTTCAAGCTTTTCTTGATCTCAAAGATTTGAATACTAGGACAATTCATGTTGGAAAAGAGGTCAGAAAGTCTCTTGTCTGATCTCCTACTCCAAGCAGTCAGCTACAAGATCAGGTTACTCAAAGCTTTATCCAATTAGGTCTTGAAAACCTCCAAGGCTGGAGACTGCAAAATCTCCCTGGACAACCTGTTCCACTGCTTCTCTGTCATCATCTGCATCTTCTTTCATCTCATCTGAGAAATTAATTAATGCTCCGAGTTGCCAAATATCTCCTGTATCTGTTCCTGGTTCATCCTCATTGATAGTGGCACCTTAGAATTTTCTATTCTGCTAAGGAGGCATAACTAGCTGAATTTTTTTTTACACAGTTCATACAGTATGAGCTGTGGCATTGTGAGGAGAATAAGAGTCAAGGAAGATGATGCTGTGCTATAAACTAAACCTGCCAGCTTTGTTCACGGGATCATAAAGCATTAGAGGATGGCCATGTTAAGAACAGTCTCACAGTTGGTATATTTAAATTCTGTAGGCTAAAAGGCTCCAGTGTAGTGCTTTTAGGAGAACCACCTGACTTCTCTACAAGCTGAAAACATTCTCACTGTCATCAGAACAAGGATTTCAGTCCCCAGGGATGTTTTATGAAAGAAAAGAAGCAGCTGTACAAGCATTCCTGCCAAAATAATCAACAAACAGTAACAGTAATTAGAGTACACAGCTGTATATTTTGCACCCTGAGAACTGCAGGGAGTCAAAATGAAAGCATCAGCTGTTGAAGAAGTAGTTAAATAGTTAGGGAAATAGAAAAGGACAGCAAGATACTCCATGATAAATATTTTTATTAATTTTGAGATATGCCTTTGTGCCCTCTGAGACAGAGGTCAGGCTGCCATCATCTCAGCAAATTAAAAATTGGCAACGTCATTTGGGTACCAAACCAAACAATGATAAATGTTCTTCCCACACCTATGCACAGGGTGTGGCACCCTGATCTTTCATCAAATCTCTGTTTGCAGGAAAACACCTTGCTAGATAAAGCTATTGCCTAGTAGAAACCTTTCATAATGTACCCTCTAAACCTGGTCGGGTTACCCAGGAAATTTCCTCCAATTAATAATCCTTCCTGTCTGAAGTTGGCATGTTTTGTAGAGTTCTGTAGACACTGCAGTGTGCTCAAGGACAGAATATTGGCCTGATTACACCACACTCCCTCCTCAGACGTAATGCAGAATCTTCAGTCAGGATGTTGCAGCTGTTCCACCACTGTGCATTGCAGTGTTATGCAATAATTAAGGCCAGGAAATGAAGATTACTTTGTACCTAATGCAGAGTGGGTGATGACTTTTAAAAATTCTCAGAAGTAAAGTTTTATTTTACAATTAAACAATAAGCAAATAAACACATGAAGCAATGGCTCTGAAGTCAAGCAGGAAGGGTGCTTAATGACTTTCAAATGTGAAGAACTGAAAGTACAGTCTAACATCAAATCGCAGTAACACATGGAACATAAATTAACCAGAGTTAACTGAGTTTACCAGAAATATTTCACCTATTGGATCATACAGAAGATGCTCCACAAGCAGTGAGAACTACTTGATCCAAACACACAGTACACTGATGAGAAACAAACCATAAAGAATTAAACAATAAAATGCTGCTAAATTATTTTCCTATGTATGAGCTCTGTTCTGCAAATCAGAAATTGACAGATATAAAATAAATAAACCCTTGCAAAAAGACCTATTTACTAGCTACAGATATATTGCAAAATCTTAAAGATAAACTAGGTAGAAAAACCATTAAAATGGTGTTAATGTCTAAGCAGAATTCCCTGTAGTCGTATCTCAGTAAAAACTCTAGTAAATGCTTCAGTGGAAAAACAATGTTCTAATGCTAAAATGCAAACGGAAAGAACTTCAGGGAATCCAGTTATATTTAATTAGTCATGCTAATTAGCACAGTGAAAGCCTCAAAAGTGAAGATGATAACCAAAGCTTAGCATTGCCAACTGCCTATCTTCTGATACAAGACAACTGAGACTACACTGGCATTTGTGCAACTGCTTTAGTACTGAACAGCCAGCAGTAGTTAGTACAGTGCAAGATACTGTGCCTTGTTCTTGTTGCTGTTCACTTCTTAAAAGGAACATTTGATCTCGCAGTGTAAGATCTATCAGATTCACCTAAGTTCCTGCCATTCTGGCCTGCCCTACAACAGCCAGTACTACAGAGCAGATTTAGGTAGATGTGCAAGTCACTGTTCCTTTTGCACATACAACTACAGGAGACTTAGGGGCTTAAATTAATTTCCTTCTGACATTTATTGAAGCATGAGATTTCATTCTCCTTATTTAACTGTACTCTATGACAAAAAAAAATACCATTAGTGCTCAGAAAATTAGTCTATTAAAAAAATCAGCATTTTAAAACTAGGAATTTCTGTGGCATTACATTTCACTTATCAACCATGAGCAACATAAATATTTTCAGTTCTAAATATATTGAAACCCCACCACTCAGTGCTTTTTCTGTTATAAAATTAAAAGAGGCAACAATCTCTACTATTTGGATGTCTCTTTCAACCATTTTTCTAGTTCTGATAGAGTTGTAAATAATTCTCCCACATGTCAAACACACAGAACCAGTGAAGTGTCAGATTAGAAAGATAACTACTGTCAACACTGTTAGCAAACATCTTGCCAATCGTCTAGCAAGTATTTCCTCATTTTTGTTCTGCACAGGGCTAGATATGTAGGCAGAATAGATGGTGCAACCTGTCATTAGAAGCTCTGCTGGGAAAAGGCTGAATACTACAAACCTTCTCTTCCTCTACTCCCCCAAATCACTTCCCTATCTATATGTTAGAACACAAAACCTTTACCCTCAGTCTCCTCAGCTTTGCCCTCAGCATCACAATATGAGACACATTCACAACCTGCAATGGCTAAAAACCGAATTGTCCAGTAACTAGAGTAAAATCTTCAGCTTTCTTCATCACTTACGTGCATGATGCAGCCTAGTCAAAGAAAAATACCTTCCGTTTTGAAAATCTAAAAGCAGCTTGATCACTGACTATCAAGATAATATATTGAGGTATACATTTAATACTGAATATGCTTGCCAAGATAAATACTAAGATATCCTGCATGGTTTTGGAGCAGAATAGTGCCTGAAAGAAAACAGTAAACTGCAGTGGTATCAGATGTATATTTAGGTCTGATTCATTGTCTGTGAAATTGCCCCCTTTGCTGTTCTCTTTGTATGAATTTTAATTTTGTACGAGTGTTAACTCACCTGAGTTTAGGTTTTAATGACTTCTGTAAACTTGAAAAAATATTATTTGAGTTATCCATGATGACTTAGAAATCCTTTTCAAAACAGCATCTGACATACTCAGAGGTCATCAAGCCTAAGACAAAATTGTGTATCAGTAGGCAAGACAGGTCAGAAGTGGAGCAAGAACAGCATCTCTTCAGCTATAAAGCTATTTAAAATTCTTTCTGTTCTCCTTAAGTGGTTTTTTTATTATTATCATTTGTTTGCAGGGGTTTTTAAGTGCTTAGTATCGTCTAACTTCCTTATTTGTCCTTATTTGACAACATAAATACATATGAAACAGAATTCTACAATATAACGAAATGCTACTAACAATAAATAGAATATCTAGGATTATTATCTAATAGGCTTATGTGCATATGTATAAACTTGTATTTCTGTATTCACAAACTTGCACACACTTAGATTTATACAAATGACACCTGAAGTTTGATTAAAGCTAATGAAAATCCTCCAGCAGCAAGATGTTCAAGACTGTGCTGCTTAAATTCCCTGCAAGAAGAATGCAATAACCCACAAAGTTCTTCACCAGCTAAACCTTGCTCATCTTGCTTTGTAATCAAGTTATTTGATTCAATTTATCTACAAGAGGAAAGCAGCATAATTTAGCTTTGCAGAGCACTATTCATTTAAGCAAGCAAGATGCAGA
The DNA here is from genome assembly GCA_013398055.1 of Ifrita kowaldi. Taxonomy (NCBI): domain Eukaryota; kingdom Metazoa; phylum Chordata; class Aves; order Passeriformes; family Cinclosomatidae; genus Ifrita; species Ifrita kowaldi. The sequence continues at coordinate 101,919 of VZRS01013122.1, read as the reverse complement.
TCACATATCCAAGTTCTTCTATAAGACGATAATGACTTTAATTACAGTTTAAAATACCAAACACAAGAGTCAACAAAAAATAAATCCTTTTTACGATTCTTACTCAGAACAAGAAATGCATTCCCTTTCCCAGTGTCATCTCTGAACAAAATTTTCCAGTTTTTCAGTCATTCAAATAATGTATTTTATTCTCCAAGTTGTTAGCTGTTTTATTGAAAATATAAAGGTAGAGCACTAATGGAAGAAGCATACAGTCTGTTGCAGTCTAGTTTAGTGCATGATTGAAAATAAGCCTGACAAAGTCTCCTGGCAACACTTTGTGGAAAACACAGTAAACAAATAAGTGTAAGTTACATGAACAGTAACTGAATGCTAGAGCCTTCATTTCTTAGCCAAAAATACTTCCAGTGGCTTTATGTGCAGCTGAGAAGCTGTTGCATCCATTTCAGTAGTAAATAATATATATTAGGCTGTATACGGTGGACTTACTTAAAAGAGGATTAAAAGTTAATTAAATACTTCAGATAAAAAGCAAAAAAAAAAAATTAAAAAAAGAAAGAGCAATTATTGTCTTCCTCTGATTTTTAAAGAGATCATGACCTCCTTCTAGATAATACAATTTTTTAATCAGATATCTTAATGTCATCTCTGCAGTAGCTGTGTTAAGTAACAGAGTAAATCTGATAGTTGCAAGGAAGATGAAGCCTTTTCAGCAGGTGTTGGCCAAATCTGCTCTGCTTTAATTGTGCTGATTACTGTATAAATTCTACAACAGTTGTGACAGATTTATCATTTTAACTCTGCTTACCACTAAGCCAAGCACAGCCTGTGACACCACTGTTCAGGGGCTTAGATGTAGGGGTTTTTTCCTATTGGAACAGAGAAATCAAGAATCCCTGAAGTCAAATCTTAACCATACTCTGTGTCTAAGAACTGCTTTAAATTTTGAATTGTCTTTTGAGCTCTGAACCCTGTCCATAAGAGGATTTTGACCAATTCTGTATCTCCTGGATAACCATTTTTCAGGATTTCATTGAGGGTGAAAACAGCAGAGAAGGCTAAGAAGAGACAAAGAAAGTAAAAAATAGTTGCCCATTTTCCCTTGTTTAGAGAGAACTTTTATCCTTTTGGACTGGAATAATTCCAGGAATGTATGTTCCTTCACTACAATTTCTTGTCATGCCTTTCTTTTTTTTTTTTCTGGTTTGGAGAGAGTCAAATGTAGTCACATCTTGTTCATGTTGCATGCAATTTTACCATTTTACTAATGGCCACTCTAAATTTTCCTCCTTTATGCCGTGTAAACTGATGCTGACATGACTGTCACTTCAACCTGTTGAGACTATAAGCAAAATTTGGCAAAGGTTGTTTATTCTAAATTCAGTATTCTTATTTCTGACTTCCACTGCTAACCAAGGTCACTACTTCTGAGTAAGTCTGTCAAGTTACACTGATACTCTCATACTTAAAGCCTTGTAAAAAGGTTTTAAAAGTTTGCTTTAATAGTATTAACTGAACTTACATTGTGTGTAGGCTGAGATATTAACTTACAGGTATCTAGTGCTAGTTTGGGGTTGTTTTGTTTTCCAGACAGCTACTGTACTGATTTTTGAAGTGCTAAATACCAGTACCTTTCTTTAAAGAAATGTCAAATATTTATAAAAAGGATGTTACTCGAATGTGCAATGTTACAAAATTTTATGATTTATCTAGGCCACTTCTCTCACACATGATAATGTATGACAGTGGCAGAAAGACCTTAATTCTATTACCTAAATTACTGTTAAATTCAGAGCCATGGGCAATGTTTTCCTAAATATTCAACAATTAAAATGTAATGAGACCTCTCCCTCCCTTGTGGTTATTCTTGCTCTAAATGATGAATTAACGTTTTAAAAAATCAGCACCGAAAATACCGGGAATGCAGGCAGCATCACTGCATTTTAAGTAACTGTATCAGATACCGATAAGGCAAACATTCAAAGCCTATCAGCATTTACATTGCTGGTTGCTCAGTTCTAGGGTTCTGCCTTGAAAGAGAAGGAAATCCTTTGAGGGCTATTGCACTGCCTGAAACATGAGATTCTTATGCCTCACAGTAGTTACAGCCTGCCCTTTTTTACTGCCATAGGCCCTTCTTCCTTAATTGTAATAGCTGTGGTTACTCCAAAAAGTGTGTTAAAAGCAAGAAAGAGCATAGGATCAGTGATGGTGTTTCACAGGAGTGTATTTGGGGAAAGCAGTTAAATCTCAGTGGTGTTTAGACTTTAAATAAGACGACAATCGTGCTAAAGCTTAAGGCACAGCAACTTGCAACCAGGGAATTTTGCTTTTTCATTTTATGTCAACATGACAATTTGTTCTGTGATAACCCAAAATAAATGTTTCACGAATTATTTTCTATGAGCTTTTCTGTCAGAGCCCACCTAGCTGTGGAATGTTTAGTCTGCTGCTCCAGGAGAACTTGATCAGACTATCTTCCTTCCAGCTACTGAGATGAAGGGTCTAGGTTGTCAAGCAAGCATGAAGGTTTAAACCAGTCAGCATAAAAAATGTGATAAAATTAAAATAGATACACGTGTGCCATTCAGTGCAGTGAATATTTCTGCAACTAGTAGTTTTCTGACTGTGACTTCATAAAGCGGAAATTGCCCCATTTTAAATATGGAAATAGTAATTTAAACATGGAAATACTAATGCTCATAGGTGGAATGTGAATAAAAGCCAGGACATCCAAGTTCTGTTCCTCATCCTGCCAACTCACACAGCTTTGGCTTAGACTTCCTCTCTATATTCATCTATCTCAGTCAGGCATTTTGAGTTCTATGGACCCTGAAAGCACTAAGTATCATATTCATCATAAAAGGATGGTGAACAAGTGTAACCCTCAAGACTGGAAGTTCTACTAAGGGTTCAGTTTCTTTGGATTCCAGGTTGTTTTGCCATGCGTGCAGGTTGATTTGTACCAAAAACTTCGAGTAGAGAGAAGAAAAATAAAAATAAAACTGGAGAGGAATAAGGACCGTGGGTAATAGCATAAAAGGGAAGCCTTCAGCACAGCCTAAGACAGAAAGAATGAAGTTTAAAAATACATGAAGCACAACAAGCTGTTTGATAGCATTGCCTCTGGCAAATTAGAATTTGAAAACTTAAGTGGTTCCTTTCAAATAACTCACATCTCCAAACCTGGAAAAACAATCTCTCTCCTTGGCGTCCAAGTGGCTCTATTTTCCCAGTAGCAAGAGCTAAGTCCAAATTTATGTGGCAATGAGAACAAAGGTACAAAAAGTGCATAAGAGCAATACATTTAATAAAACAACCTAGGCAAGACCCTAATTCAACCAGGCATCTTAGAGCAAACAGCCTTACCTTCACTCTTGCCTCAGAGAACCTTGCAAAGGTTTTATGCATTTCCCCCTTTCTCCAGCCTGCTCAGACATGTTCTGTTCTGCCCAAGCTCACATTTAGGCAGGTCTGTTGTGTATGGAACATGCTTTTTGGGGCTGTAACCTATATCAGCCGAAATTACCAAGTCACTCATTCCAGGAGACCTATACTATGGTAGCAAAAGCAGGCTGCTACTTCCATACTTTCAGTCCACCCTGCTCAGGCCTGCCTACTCCTTCAAAACAATATAATCTCTGGGTCTTATCTTCCAGAAAATATCAGTTGTACATAGTATTAAACACAGTACTTACTGTCATGGAGGCACTCCCAACAGGAAAGGGAAGCAAGCCCGTAATTATCCCTCCAGTCTTCTCCAGACTTCCTAGCTCAGCTTCCAAAAAGCAGACTTACTGGGCAGGTTGTCTCTTCACTCAGAGTGTTTTTGGTGTGGTTCTCTTTTCTTTGTCTCATCAGGCAGAAATATTAGCACTAATCTGATTTCATATCACGATGCCCAATCCAAGGTAATCCACATTAGGCATTGGCCTATCCAATGTTCCTGAGCAGTTCTAAGCCTCTCATACCCCTGGTCTTCGGTGGCACCAACAGAAGAGTTTCCAGCATCCAGGCACCAGGCCCTCCATCTTCATACTGCAAACAAAATGTTTGTTTTGTAAGGCAGATCAGTTGATTTTTTAAGGTCCCTGAACATTCACTGCTCAAAATGTGTATCTGGAGCTCTGATCCCATATTCAAACTAGATGGTTACTGCAGTAAACCTGTGCATTGGTCATTCTCAGCATGTGAGGAACTACCCTGCAAGAGACAAACCCAAATCTTTTAGTTCTGCCTTTCTAAGTGAAACTGGCACTAACATAACTCTCTTTTAAAGTCTAACAAAGTGCACAATAAATTGTTCTACACTAAGGAAGCAAAAGTTACGAAAATTAAAGGTCAAAATGTCTTCTCAACTACAGCAACGTAAGACCAGGAGAAAGGCTCTTGTCCTCAGTTTTACATTGAAGTCCACAGAGTGGACTCGCAAAAGTCTATTTTCAAATCCTCTCTTACTTAAATCATCAGTTGAAAGACTGCTGGGAGTATTTTACAAATAAGCTGTTTGATTCAGCATTTTTAGAAGCTTTGAGGTATGCCACCAGATTGTAAAAACTATTGAGAGACTGATGATAGCTCCCAGCTATTTTGACAACAGCCTTAAAATCCTCCATGTGAAAGTGAAATTCTGCTTTTAATTAAAAAATTAATAATTTTATGCTTGTGAGCTACACAGAATATTTGTGCAAAGGAGTTCTTAGATTGCTTTTTCAGCTTTTAAAAAGCTGAGAAAACTGACTGTACTTCAAGACCATAAAAGTGCTCAGACTTCTTGCTTTACCTGCAGTGACAGGACTTTTAAAGTAGAATGATTATAGGCTTTGCAAGGTTTCTTGTGTAATTGACAATCCAGATACTTAAACTAAGGGAAAAAACCCCACAACTTTGCCTGAATTCCAGTACATATATCCAGATCCCTGGCTGTATAAATTAACCTAACTCCTTTCAAATCCTGATGTCTCAGACAAATTAGCAGAAGGATTACCATAAAGCAAACCCAACTAATTTCAACCATTTGAATTTTCTTAGACTGGTATAAATTAGCAAATTATTAAAATATAGGTTCAACTGTGAAATTAACACAGAGATTGATGTTACATCTCAGAATCTACTCATGTGGATTATGATGATAATAATGTCTGAATACGAAATAACCCAAGATCAGAACTGAGGATGTTCCAAAACAGACAAAAACCTACATAAATGCAATATCCTCTGACTGTGCTGTCCCCTTTTAGAGACCTCATCCATCTGTCTTACATGGCTGGCCCCACTCTTTCTTGGACTGTCTCTGAGCAGCCAGCACAGTTTCGGCTTGCTCTCTTGTGGCCAACATTAGAGCTACAATTGTCCTGGTGCTATTCCCTTCCAAAGACCTGTCTGAGTGGTTCTTCTAAAGCATGACAAGTTTCCTCAGATTACAGTCACTTGCAGCTGAACCTCATAAACCACTCAGACTAGAACCCATAACTGATTATGGTGGCTTAACACGTTACCAAGCATTAGCCGAGAGATACAGAACCGAGTACATGCAGATTCCCAGCCTGCAGTAAAACACGGAAACTTTGAGGCTGCTAAGCCTCCAAGGCAGTATCAGTCCTACCCTGTGCCTCTGACACAAGTGCACTGCCAACATCATGAGCAGAGGTCTGTAAGACTGCTCTCACAAGGATGGCCCCACCTTTTCAGCATGCTTTTAACAGCAGCCTTTTGGAGCTTGAGCTTGGTTATTTAAAGATTACTGTTTTGGCCATGTGTTTGCTAACAGGTGATGGCAACTTCAAAGACTTTCTGGCATCAGTTACTACTTCCTGGTTTTTAGCTGTTTACACAATTTGTTGGGTAAATTGTGTTTTGCATATTTTTAAAGAGGCCCAATGCTGAGGACTTTAAAAGACTGAAATACTTCTGGATACTTTTTTAACATTGTATCAGGCATTATTAATCCCCAGAAATAGTTTTATGCAAGTAAAAAGAAAAGTAGTTTACAGCACCAGAGCTGGCACAAGTGGACAGACACAAGCAGAATGACCAGAGGTGTTTCACTGAATGACATTGCCTACTTAGCTGTCAGCCAGGTGAGCTCTAAGTCACTGCCCCAGCTCTCAGGAATAACAGTGCAGGCACATCGCAACACCACAACTGCAGCAGCCCTGAAATGAGCTTGGATAGAGATGACACCACTCTGCACCGGGAGGGAAAAGGTGCCAACCTTTTCCTTTGTTGAGTTGCAAACACGGCTGCTCTTAGTGTGGGTATGACTGTAATTTCAGGAGTGATCTTGTCACAGGAATCCATTCATTTTTAAAAGGACCTATCAAAAGCCTACTCCATATCAGTAGAAGAATCACCAATTTGTGGTAAGACCAGAAGTTAAAAACATTCCATATTTGCTATTATGCCTCAAAACCATTATCATCACTCTTCTGAACCAATCAATAAAACTGAGTGATTGATTTTTGATTAATAAACATTAACTGCATTTATTACTGAACATAAAAAGGATAATCAGTACAGAAATTATACTTTGACTACTGGGTTACTTGATCATCAACCTTTGTAACATATGAACAACAAATAAAACACCTGGGCAGCAGAGGGTTGGGACTTACTCAGATTAAACAAACTACTCAACAGAACATCAGTGACAAACTACAAAGCGCACTGAGCAATAGCACCAGAACTGATCTGTGTGACCCAGATATGTGTATTTCTTCTAGAATTCAAAGGACAAGCCCCAGAACCACTCCAACCCCTGGGCAACAACTCCGCAGCAGATTCAGTTGCTCTGCTTTGGGACTGCCAGAATCACAGCAGCACTGTGCACTGCAGAGAAAAACAAATCAGCTCCCTCACCTGTCCCACCACACAGCCCTACATGCAGCCGTGGTGAGGCAAGGCTGGAGACACAAGTGTGTGCTTAAAGGTGGAGGGAAGAGCAGGACTGATCTTTCAGGGAAGTGTAACCTCAGTTTCTCTTTCTGTTAAAAGCAAATAAGCATCATGTTTGCACATTAGGGCCAAATATTCTTATAGCCAAATTGTCTTTCTTCATCCTTCTACTAGGAGCCAAAATCCTTATTCTTCCTCTACCGCTGCCAAAAATTTTCATCAACATCACAGACATTCCAACCAAGCTCATGGATACAACCAAGGGGCAATCTTGCTCACAAACTCTAAATATTATCAAAATATATATGATTATGTGAGCCATAAAGCAAAAAAATTCAACACTCTTACCTCTCTTACTAAAGTTGCAAATATTTCAAATGGTTCATGAAGATTTGAACTTTATTTGCACGGCAGTCAGTACCCCAAAGACCACAAGTGGGATAGAAATCTCATAAAATCCTACAACTGAGCAGTCTGTAAGTTTGGATTACTCTTGAGTGTTTAGAATAATTATTCAATGTTTAAAAAGAAGAAGAGGGAAAAAATGAGACAATAATGTATTTATAAAGACAGGTAGACATATGCATCACCGTGACATAGCTACAGTAGAATGGAAGAGATGGAGAAATGTTAAGATCATCTTAGGTGGATGGTCTTAAACATCCATCTTATATAATAAAAAACTCATAGAATCATAGAATGGTTTGGGTTGGAGGGGACCTTAAAGGTCATCTCGCTTCAACCCCCTGCCATGGGCAGGGACTAGACCAGGTGGCTCAGAGCTCTGTGCAACCTGGCCTTGAACACTTCCAGAGATTGAGCTGCCACAGCCAACCTGTGAGAGTGTCTCACCGCCCTCCGTGTAAACAATTTCCATCAAGTATCTAATCTAAGCCTGCCCTCTTGTCAGTTTGAATCCATTCCCCCTTGTACTGTCACTACATACTCTTCTAAAAAGTCCCTATCTTTCTTGTAGAAACAAGTCCTAATAAAGAACATAATGAAACATATGATCCTAATATCTGTAAATAGTGTATGGTTCATATCTCTCCTTAATACCTTTAAGCAAACCGCTTAAAGGGGTTTGACAGCCCGCTGCCCGACAGCAGCCCGGGGTCACACCACACCAAGCCGGCTCCTTTCCTCTTCCGGGTGTTCCGGCACCCTCCACAGGGGGCACAGTTGCCAAGCCTCATTCCAAACATCTTCTCCACCTTGGGCCTGTCCCGGTGCCCTCCCGGACACGGCGTGACACGGCTCCCGGGAACTGTGTCCCGCCCGGCGCGGCCGGCGCACTCCTGGCTTCCCCCGGGCGGGGGCGCGAGCTCCCTCAGGATTCGCGCCATCCGGCTCGCGCCCTTGCGCGTGCTCGGCCGCGCCTGCTGATTGGTGGTGTTCCGCGCGGCCCCGCCCGCGCGCATGCGCTCTGAGGCGCCCAGCTCTTTAGTGGCCGCGCTGGTGCGGGACTTGTGGGGTTGTGGCCGCCGTCGGGTGTGAGCGCCCGGTGCCCGCCGGGGCGATGTCGGGCCGCCCGCCGCGGCAGGAGGATGGGGAGAGTGCGGCGGTGCGCCACAAGGAGGAGCTGAGCCGGCGGGTGAGCGGAGGCGGCTGCGTGGGGCCCTGTTGCCGGGGTCTGGGCCTAGGCGCGGGCAGCTCCCGGAGCCTGTCGCCTCGGGTGCGAGCAGCGTGTGGAAGAGGAGGGCGGGTGCTGTCAGGGACTGGGGCTCTTATGCCCGGGCTTGTGCCGTCGGGCCCCGAGAGCGTCCCGGGTGTAGCGAGCCCGTGTCGCCTCGCTAATAGCTCGCTTGTCAAATTGGCATCTTGGGTTTTACTGCTTCAAGTTGAGCTTGAAATATCAAGTGAGGCGCAGTGAGATTTTTCTCACAGAATCGCAGAGTATCGTGAGTTGCGAGAGACCCCCAATGATCGAGTCCAGTTCCTGCTCTGTATAGGTCACCCCAAAAATCACAGCATGTGCTTGAGAGCGTTATCCAAAAGCTGTTTGAACTCTGCCAGGCTGGTGCTGTGACCACTTCCCTGGGGAGTTCAGTGCCCAACCACCCTCTGGGTGAGGAACCTTTTCCTGATATCCCACCTAAACATCCCCTGACCCAGCTCCAGGCCATTCCCTGTGGTACTGTCGCTGGTCACCAGGGAGAAGAAATCAGTGTCTGCCCCTCCACTTCCCCTCCTGAGGAATTTGAAGACTGCTGTGAGGTTTCCATTCAGTCTCCTCCAGGGTGAACAAACCGAGTGTCCTCAGCTGCTTCTCATATGGCTTCCCTGTAGTACCTACTTCAGCTTTATCTGCCCAAAATGTCCCAAAGGATTTCAGCCACAGAGGCTGGTTCTCCTTGTGCATCCGCTGCCTCTTCCCTGGTGCCTGTAGCTTTGTTCAGTATGCAATCTGCCAAGCCCTGTGGAACTGCTTTCACTCCAAAAAACCTCATAGCAACCTTCCAATATCTCAAGGGGGCCTAAGGGTAAGCCAGAGAGGGGCTCTTTGTCAGGAACTGTAGTGGTAAGACAGGGAGTAATGGGTGCAAATTGAAAGAGGGCAAATTTGGGTTAGATAGTGGGCAGAAATTCTTTACTGTGAGGATGGTGAGGCACTGGCACAGGTTGCCCAGAGAAGCTGTGGATGCCCCAACCCTGGAAGTGTTCAAGGCCAGGTTGGACCTGGAGCAACCAGGTCTAGTGAGGTGTCCCTGCCCATGGCAGGGACAGGTTGGGCCTAGATGGTCTTTAAAGTCCCTTCCAACCCCTTAACATTCCATGATTCTATGAAAAAGTTATTTCCGTGTGGCCATGTTATATAGAGCCAGTGATGTTTTTGATTGCCTGGGAAGCTGCAAAGCTGGGACATCACAGAGCTACAGGTTGTCACTTCTGTTGTGCCTAAGTGGCTGGTTTAGTCCATGGCAGAGGATGGCACTGCTGCTTTGCCTGTTGGTGCTGTAGATATAAGACATTAATGTAGCTGCTGGAAAAGTTGTACTTTCAGTGTCCCTTATTCAGTTTGGCTGACCTCGCTCTGTGGCAGCTTCCTACTGTTGCACCGGTTCCAGGAGATACAAAGGAAGAACAGAGAAACCCCTATTGTTTGCTTCTAACAAAAAGCATTGTGCCCTCTGAACAGATTTTGTTGTAGTTTTTGGCTTTTGCAATAGTTGTTACTCTTTAGCATTCACAGCTGTCATTGTAAAAGAAAATGGAAATACCTGCCACTTCTATCAGTGCAGAACAGAGTGGTAAATCCCACTAAGGAAGTTAATGTAAAAATCCAGAGCAATAGAAAGGCTCCCATTGCTCCTAATACGGTTCAAGAGTATTTGGGTTTTCATTCATTTAATTTTGAATCTGGAGCATACTGGTGATTATAAAGTGTATTTTTGATATTATGCTGAATTTTTGTTTTCTAAAGTTATTTGATGTTGTATTAATTGTGTACATGTTTTCTTCTCTTCTGAGGGGGATAAATGTACTCTCTGATTATAAATAGCTATAGGTATTCTGGCTTCCCAGAGGCTTTTGAGGGTAGGAGAAATACCAATGCATGCAAGATAACCTGTTTCTAGAGAAGTTAAGTATGTAATGTTTATATTTACTTTGTCTTCAGTGATTCATTTGGAGAACAGCAGCTACACAGGCATGTTGCCATCTTAAAATATCAGTAGAGATGCTCACCACTAGGATTATGATACCATGGCTTGTATTTATCATTAAATTCAAATGCATCTTTTGCCTTTCAGATTAAAGAGCAGAAGGTTGTAGTTGATGAGCTTTCTAATTTGAAGAAGAACCGGGTAAGATTTTACAAATTTGCTTTTGACATTTTAGCAGAGAAATAAACATAGAGACAAGAAAGGAAAGAAAATCAAAACATGCTGTCTTTAGTTTGTTTTAATACAGATTTTAATACACATGTGGTCTACTGTTCTCAGAACAATTTGTCCTGCAAGTGATTTGATTGTGTGTATTTGTGCAGTGTAACACAGTATGTTGCTGGGATTTTTTGCTTTTTTTATTTTTTATTTGAGTTATTTCATTAAGATGTTTGTGTTGATCACAAGGATTCATGATGTGTTCTTACTTTTTCTGTGCATGTGTTTAAAATAGAATGTGATCCCTTGTGGATGAGGAAAAGAGAAATTCAGAATTGTCTTGGGTTGAGCATTAAATGCTTTTGATGGTACAGCATTAGAATGTTGGTGTTGGCAGGGCGGAACTTACTCCTTCACTTTTTCACCAGGAGTCTCTTTTTGGACCCACGCCAGCTTCTGCTGCAGTGTGGTTCCAGAATCTGCTGCTTTGACTTAATACAGTGTGGGTTTTGTTTTACAGAAAGTTTATAAGCAGCAACCCAATAGCAACATATTCTTCCTTGCAGACCGGACAGAAACGCTGTCTCAATGCAAAAGTAAGTTTGCAGTGTAAAAGTATCTCAAATAGTTGAATATTTAAAAGCTGTATTTGTAGCTGATTTCAGAGGTATGTTAAAATGAGAAACTGGCAGCTGTGTGTCAAATACAAATAGGAGAATGGATAATAGAGGTGATGATGGAACAAGCATTAGAAGAGTATAAATTTAGAAGTATAAATTTAATTTTCTGGAGTGAACAATTGCTACTTCTCTTTGATTTGGATTAATAGTGTTGCTATTTTAATTGTCAGTTCCCTTTTCTTACAACAACTGTTTCAGTCATACTGATTATGTAGGTAGGAGTTGGCCATTCCCCTATTGCACTGTGGCTTTCTTCGGAAGAAAAAAAAATCATCATCCTGGTATAATTAAAGAGGAACATGCTATAGTAAGCTCATATAGCTTGTGTTAGTAATGATGGAACACAAGCATAGCACTTTGGTTAATTAGTGTTTTATGTTTATCACTTTAATTGATCAAGTGGCTGGAATTACTAATTTTGCAGATAGACTCTTAAACTTATCTACGTATAAACTTTCCTGTTTATGAAAATTATTGTTTATATGATTTTGTCTTACACAGATACATTAGATGAGTTAAAGAAGGCACATCAGGAGCTGGAAAATTCAGAAAAGGCTAAAATCAAGAAGTAGTTCATGTGAATTCCCCGTTGCAATGTGTGGTATTTGCTGTGTGGTTACCTTGTGCAGCCAGCGTGCGATTTGTGATTTCCTTAGTGAAGACATCCTCTGCCGTCTGAGACGACGAGGACCAGACAGTAGCCAACAGTTGATAAAAACTGTATCTGATCTCCATTATGAATGTCTGTTTTCAGGCCACGTACTACGCTTGAGGGGACTGGTGACTCCTCAGCCTCTAGAAGATGCCAAAGGCAATATTTTTCTGTGGAATGGAGAAATTCTCAATGGAGTGCATGTAGGAGACCTAGAGAATGATACTGAAGTAATGTTTCATCATCTGGCTTTATGCAGCAGTGAAATGGACATTTTGTCACTCTTCTCATCACTTCGGGGTCCCTGGTCTTTTATTTATTATGAAGCACCCAGACACAGTTTATGGTTTGGCAGAGATTATTTTGGTCGTCGTAGTTTGCTTTGGCAGTTCAGTAATGAGGTTGACAGTGCTTTTTGTCTCACATCTGTAAGTGGTTGTTCTGAATTAGGCAACCAATGGCAGGAAGTCCCAGCATCTGGAATTTTCAAAATTGATCTCAAAGCTTGTGCAACAACTAAATCTTTGTCTTTAACACTGTTTCCATGGAAGTACAGCTGCAGAGAGAAAGCAGTAGAAGAAACATGCATTAATGTTCTTGACCAAGTGTCAAAAGACTTACCAAACCATGTACATCTCGTGGGGAATGAATCAAAGCTGTGTCTTAGAGCACCAGTTATCCCCTTAAATAAAACAGTTTCTCAAGCTTTAGGTGAGTGTCCAGGCTCTAATGTTAGCAACATTAACTGTGTGGTTTCTGTAGAAACCCTTCAAGAATTTCTTGCAGAGGAACACAAGAAAAAATTAGCCTGTCAGTTTATTGATGTTTTAAATGAAGCACTCAAGAGACGAGTTCTATGTCTCTTTAGAGATCAAGATCAGGAAACAATGGAAGTTCCAAGCATGTCTCATAAGAAAGCACATGTTGCAGTGCTCTTTTCTGGTGGCATTGATTCTATGGTTATTGCAGCCCTGGCCGATAGACATGTGCCTTTGGAGGAGCCAATTGATCTTCTCAATGTCGCTTTCATGATGAAAGAGCAAGCTAAGCACAAGGGTACCACTAAGAGACACACCTGCCATGAAGTACAGCTTGATTTGCTTTGTCCTCAAGAAAGCTGTCAGGATCTTGATGCTGACACTGGTACTCATTTATCTTGCTTTGATGTTCCTGACAGAATCACTGGTAGGGCAGGACTGAAGGAATTAGAAGCCATTAACCCTTCAAGAACCTGGAACTTTGTGGAAATTAATGTTGCACTGGAGGAGTTGAAAAAAATGAGAAAACAACGCATTAATTACCTAATCTATCCACTGGATACAGTCTTGGATGACAGTATTGGCTGTGCAATTTGGTTTGCTTCCAGAGGAGAGGGTTTTATTAGTAACCAGGGAGAAGAACTGAAACCATATAAAAGTCCTGCAAAGGTACTGGGGTTTTTTTGTTTTGTTTTCTGCCTTATGTTTGACCTCTGAATGTAAAAACGATTTTGTTGATTGAGAAATAAGCTGGGATCTTTGCAATTCATAAGGCTTCTGAAATTGTGTCAGAATGTAGAATAGTTCTATAATTATAGTATTTGTGTTATTCTAGAGTTAAAAATCACATTCAGTTCTTTTGTAATGTGAACTTTTAAGTGAACTTGGATATGCAATAATATGAATAGGAAAAAAATAACCACCATTTATCATTTTTGATTCTGATTTCTCGCTTCTCTATTCCTGATGGTTTGTGTAGGGAAGAACAAACTGTTTAATTTCAGCTGTTGAAGGCATAGTAATGGGCAAGATGTAATAGTGTTTTTTCTCGTGATAACATTTTACTGTACTTACTGAGTTGTGTAAGCCATTTTTACTTTGTGTAATGTAGTTGTTACTAACCCAGTAGCTGGTAAATGAACAGTACTCTGGGTATACATTCAGGTGGCTATTTACAACATATGATATAATCTTTAGCAATAATTTTTAGCAAAAGACATTTGGTGTTTACCAAATACTGTTTATTACCATAGAAACTAACAAAGACATTCTTCAAATATACTGGTGTATTTGTTTTCCTTGCCCCACTAGCAGTGTTTGTGTGTACTTTTAGGTCTGATTGTGAACATGATTCAAGTTACCAGTGACTTTACTGGGAATTATTTCAGGCTTTGTAAATGTGTAAGGCACAGCCCATCCTGATAGGTACTATCTTTAGAAGATGTGTATTAAAATTTTTCTCCTTAAGATGTAGTTAAACGTTTAAGATCTGTTACATATTAACTTGCATAGATACTAAGATTTCTTATAATTTGTTTCCTTAGGTTGTGCTTACGGGAATTGGAGCAGATGAGCAGCTTGCTGGGTATTCTCGACATCGTGTTTGCTTCAGAAAAGATGGCTTAGAGGGTCTTAATAAAGAACTTGAAATGGAGTTAGGTCGCATTTCTTCTCGAAATCTTGGTAGAGATGACAGGATCATTGGTGATCATGGAAAAGAAGCCAGGTATTACTATTTTAACATGGAGCAAAACTGGTTTTGCCAGGTAGATGCAGTTTTTAACACTCCTAACAAAATCTTAATTGAAACTTCTGTGTGTTTTGTTGTCTGTAGTTCTGCTGCAGTTTTGTTAATGTGTACTGTGTTGTGGAGTTTTTGGGTTTGTTTTTTAAAAAAGTGGTCTGTAGTATACTGTGGAAGAGTTACTTAAGGAAATTTAGCAACTTGATTTCCATCTAGAAGTTTTAAGAAGCAGCAACAGATGTTGAAATAGGGAAATTTAAGCTGGTTTTATAATTTTAAGCTAAACAGTCTTTTGCACAGCTTTGAAGTGTTCTGGTGTGGACCTTTGGGGAGTGTCTCTGGAGAATAACAATGTAACAGAAGTTGTGTATTCCTGTCCATGCAGTAAAGGCATAGTCAATATCCACCACATTTCCTGGCTGTTAAATCCGAAGAGTCGAAGAATCATTTTATTTATGTCTACTTCCTCCATGCTACCATCAACTCGCAAAAAATTCCTTAAGTGTTACCAGGAGCAGAGGCCACTCAGGTGCATGAAAGATTTTTTCATGTGATCTTTGTGCCAGAGTTTTTCCAAATCTGTTCTTAGCCGCACATTTTCAGTTCAGCACAAGAACAGCTGCAGTGGTGGATGTACAGTGCTCTAAACCATGCACGTGATTAGGTGTGAATGCCTGAAATTCAGAATGAGATCAGAATTTGTTGTGTAAACCTTTTTGTTTCAAAGTTACAGTGTAGTTTCACGGTCTTTGCATGTGGTAAAGGGGAAAACCAAGACTATTCCTATGAAATTTTTAAAGGGTTTTCCCCACATGTATCTCTCTTTCAGGTTTCCTTTTCTTGATGAAGATGTTGTTTCATTCCTCAATTCTCTGCCTGTCTCAGAAAAAGCTGATTTGACTTTACCTCGAGGGATCGGTGAGAAACTGATTCTGCGCCTTGCAGCCAAGGAGCTGGGCCTGACAGCCTCGACTGTTTTGCCAAAAAGGGCTGTACAGTTTGGATCTCGGATTGCAAAACTAGAGAGCAACAGTGAAAAAGCATCTGACACGTGCAGCAGACTGAAGTTACTTTCAGTAGATGAATTATAGAGCTGTATTTTGAGATGTTGCACTTACTCTATATGCAAATTCAGTAAATCTTTAAAGTTTTCGTAGAATGTTTGGTCTGCGTTTTTTTTACACACTTGGACATAATTATTAAAAATCAGAGTTGTACTTGTGTACATGAACGAGAGACTCACTATGAATGCATCCTGTGCTTTTAATTTTTTTTGTTGTTTTAATACTGAGAATGCTTAGTTTGGCATAGTAACTGCAATCACTTTGGTGATAGCACACAGCATTTGTTTCTCCGATGGGTTATTTTCAACACTTGTAATTCAAGTGCTGTCACTAAACATAACAGCGTTGAAACAGTTTTTATTGAACAAGTTATACTTGCATTTATTAAGTTACTTTTTAAGATGCCAACCATCGTATCTTTTTTAATTTTGGCACCTTGATGGAATCTTCTTCAACTCTTTTTGAAATGTCAATTCCAAGGGGAGCTCTAGAAAACAAAATCATGAATGTGTTAAAAATTAACATCATCATTGCCATATCACACAGATGTACAGCTTCACAGACCTTTTTTACAATCAGCACAAGAGTCAAAGTATTTCAGTACATTCCCTGCACTTCTAAGACTGTGACTATTAAAATGATCTATCTGAAGGTGTACCTGGAAACATCTTTACACTAAGGAAATATATGCATTTGTAGCCATTCCAAACTCTAGAAGCACAGTTGTGATTTCAAAGCCATTTTCTGGGGCTGTTGTTTTATTTAGATTCTGATTTTAGTTGATAATTCATTTTATATCTCAGTGATGAATGCAAGACACACTAGAGATTCACAGGTATCTCCTATGACAATCTTAAATAATCTGTTTTATACAGGAAGTAAAACTTAGTCTTTTATTCACTGAAATAGATACAGGAAATTATTTTTGAAGTAGAATATTTTATAATTTTTCATGTGAAAATTGTAATACTTTTTTTTTTTGTATTGAGACCATCCAAGTCTGGTTTTCTGAAAATGGAAAAAACCTGAAAAAATCCCAAGTTTAAGACCAGCTGGTACTTTAGAAATATCAGCAAGATATCAAGCCTCAGATCTACACAACCCTAGTAGGAAAACAAATAGAACTGTTGTGATGTATGGTAAATTAAGTTTCTGAGCCAAAATGAACAAAAATGCCAGCCACGATAATTTGTATTTAACACCTGCTTTGGAAAGTAACTTCTAAAATTTATATGTGCTGCAAAGACACTCCTCAGCAGCTGGTGCCTCTTTTCGTGTGCCCTCTTCCCCTTTCACTGCCCACAGTGAGGAAGGAGGCTGGGAATGCAGTCGCTTACCTTGGTTCATAGCGGATGCCGTCAGTACTGTGTAGAACCCCCAGGCCTGCACGCAACCTTTCAATGCCATTCCTGAGCAAGAAAGCAATTACATTAAAGAGCTCATGGTTCAGTCAGCACATAAAGAGGTTCCTGACTGATTCCTCCAGTTCCTGCCAACTTTAAACAACATTACAGGAGCACATACAAAGAGAAACAAATCTTACCATGCAATCATAACACCATTATCAGTGCAGAGTCTTGGGGGAGGACACAGTAAAGCAAAATCATTTACATCTGCTAAATTCTGTAGACCTTTTCGGATGTACTGATTACTTGCAACTCCTCCTGATACAACCTGACAGCATTTCAAAAAGAAAAAAGGCATTAACTCAAAAGTACTGATGGGTCACACACAACTACCATCCTTCAACTATCAGCTGAAGTTCTAAAGACAGCAATCAATGCTGCATTTGAAGATTAAAACATACCAGAAAAGAGTATGCTAAGTGAGCTTATTATGCTAAAAGCCATTCCTGAAGCACAGCAGTCTAGTGGAAGGTGTCCCTGCCCATGGCAGGAGGGCTGGAACTGGATGATCTTTAAGGCCCCTTCCAAGCTAAACCAGTCTATGGTTCTGCTGTAACTAGAACAGCTGTCAAGTACTGGGGAGCATGAAGTCAAATTATATGGCCTAAATTGCTATGGGAGGTTAGATTAGATAGTGAAAAAATACCACTAGCTTGAAACCCAGCTAAATGTTTATGTGACCATTACTTCAATCCTGGTATTTTAACAATATAATACCTACTGAGATCTTCCTCACCTGTCAAGGTAGAAAGTACAGTAAGGCATCTGCATCTTCAAATGATGTTATATAGTCAGATATAAAAAGGAAAAAAAAGTATACCCACCAAAGTGGCATTTTTTGATGGCAATATGCTGTTTTTGATGCAGAACAGCATGGCTCGGTATGTCCTCTGGATAATATGAATAGCCACTGCGTGCTGTACGGCAGCAGCAACATCCTTAACACAGGACAGGATCTCACCTTCTTGAATACCTATAAAAGTATATCATCAAAGGGGGTTCCTGAGTGTAAGTCATCAAAAGCTCGGTTTGTGTCTGTCTGCCTAAAAATACCTTCTTCTTTCTCTTTTTGTACAATGGCATTATTGACAAGGTTCTGAAGTCCAGAGAAGGAGAAGTCGCAGTTCCGATACTGCTGCATGGGCAGTCGGAAGGTGAGCAGCTCCTGGTTCCCAGTCTGAGCCAAGTGCTCTATGGCCTTCCCGCCAGCCATGCTGTGGCACTCTGGGTGCTTTGTTAGGGACAGTCTTCGCGCTACCTAAGGAGATGATAAACAACAGACTTGGAATCAGTTCCTCCTGGAACTGCATCACTGTACTGTAGTCCATAGAGTAAAATGTGACACCAAATAATCCAATCCAATGTGAAATTACAAACAGGGCATGGTAAGCATAAGATGTAACAGCAGCCCAGCAGGATATTTTTTTTTTCCTGGAGTATTTAGAAATGCAATTCTAGAACTATCTGGGCAAACATATGGATCAACAAATTTTGCAGGAAACATTAATTACTCCACTTTTAAGCAATAGGAAACACACACAGACTGCCATACTGTATTACCAGATATACTGGAGTAAAGTTGGTTTCAACTTTTGAAAATCCCCTTTTTGACTCCATGCAGTCCCCCAATTTTTTAATTAATATGCACAAATACTGTTTAAAAACTTTGTGTCTGAGAACAAAGCCGTAAGTGACCTATTTTACAGACTGTACTCAGGGACCCAGAAAACTTAATATTCTGAAAGCCAAACCACACTTTTCAAACCGTAAAAACTAAAATTAGTAAGAAATGCTTCAATATGCATTGTTTTAAACCCAACAGCATCCTTCAAGATACCTCTATTAATCTTCTCAAATTAATACAGCTTCTCTGTATAATCAGTATCAATGAAACTTCCAACACCAGTTTTGGTTATGTTGCCTATTTGCTAAAATATAATTAATGTACATACATTGTTGATGTTTTGTGTACAGTTGATGTTTTGTGTACATTTTTAGCAGTCTTTCGTGTCTTAAATCTATGGTATTTCAAAATAGAAAAAAAAAGTTACATAAAACTCGCATCGAATTGCTGTCCTCAGGCTAATGATAATACTACCATTATGTAGTATAAATGCAATAATAAGAAGAAAACAACTAAGAAAAAGTAAGGAAAGAAAATATTACCTTATCCAGCATGTCACCTGGTGCAATGTCGATGGACTGTCCAAGCAGGAGGAAATTTGAAACTCCTTGTGCTACTGCCAAGAGACAGTGGCCTCCAGAGATTAGGAGAACTAAGAAGGGGAATTCCAGGTGATGTGTGAGCCTGATGGTCAGTGCGTGAGCCTCCATGTGGTGGATGGGGATGAAGGGCTTCTGGTGCCTCTTGAGCAAGCTCCGACTGTACTGCAGCCCCACGCCCAGGCTCAGAGCGAGCCCGGGTTTCACTGTAGTCGCCACAGCCGCAAGCTCGGCTACAGAAACGCCGCTGGCACGAAGGGCCTCTTGTACCACTCGCTCGATGTTTTCTCTGTGAAGCTGCTGTGCCACCACGGGAATTATCCCGCCTGTTCTAGTAAAACCAAGGAATTACAATGCATTGGTATTTCATAACAGATAGAATGCCGTAAAAATAGTTTTCAGGCACCTCTTAACCTTGTCATACCCTGCCTGTTTCCTTAGTGCATTCTCAAATGCCTTGTTTAGTGTCAAGAGCACTGAAGAGAGCATAATTATCAGTGGAAGATCAGAAAAGGATGTAACTTTCCCTTTTTTGGGACAGATGCTTTTCCAAAACAATATAACTTAATATTCATAACCCCCTCACTTGTCGGTTCATGTTCTTATCCACCAATGCTTATATTTGATTAATTTTCCCTTTAAAAAGGCAAGACATTTGGTGATTTTAACAGTAGCAATGATTTCATCTTTTATTCAAGCTAGAGAAGTAATCTTTGAAAGAAAATACTGGAGGAAACTTGTTAAATGCACGGCATTTCTTTCCTCCCCCTAGTACTATCTCAGGCAGCGTGTGCTGTGGCCCAAGCGATACATCTTCACACCTACCCACCACTTACTGAGTCTTACGGAGCAGGCAAGACTTTTATATAGATGATCTAAGTAACAATAACCATAAAATCGTTATTAAGGCAGAAGCCTTGAGAGAAGTCTATTCTTACTGTAAATGAACCTCCTTCTGACAGTGCAGTGCTTCTCCAAGAACACAGCCAGTTTCATCCACCACAGCAGCGCCGGTGTCGTCACAGCTTGTCTCTATTCCCAAAACCAGTCTGCGAAAACGCTGCTTTCCAGAGTGAGCAGAGCAGCTCCTCAGCCACGCAGCTCGGCCGTGCTTAACTGACTGCAAAAGGCTTTTGGCAATACTGCTCATTGTTTATAATCTACCTGGTGGTTATGTCTAGAAGAGAACTGTATAATTTATTATTACTGGAGGGTTTTCAAGCACGTGTTCTGCTGATTTTCTGAAGAGCTTTTAAAGTTAAGAATGGCCACCACACATGACACTTAAGACCTTAAGAAAAAATAGCTGAGAGGTAACGTCTTGTTTTACCTGAATTACGTGTGAAGTTCTTCACTGCGCTAGCTGGTGGTGCCTCTCGCAGCCCTAAGGGAGGTCACAGCCCGCCCGTGGCCCGCAGCAGAAGCGCCCGTGGGTGAGCGCCGCTGGGCGGGCAGGGCAGGGCTGGGCTGCCCGCTCTGCCGCTTCCCTCACGGGCTCGGCCCCATCCCCGCGGATCCTCGTCCCGCCCGGCCAGGGGGAGCGGCGGCCGGAACCCCCCGCCGGACGCCCCGCCCGTGCCGCGATCTGCCCCTCGCTACCCCCGCTCCTCCCGGGCTCGCTCCGCCCCGCCGGGGACACGGGGCGGTGCTTCGGGCCCGGCGCAGCCGCCGTGCGGGAGAGCGGCCGGGAGCGCGGAGCCCTCCCCAGTCCTCCGCAATGCCAGCGCTTTGTCCAGCCGCCCCGAGGCACCCCGGCCCCGCGACGCTAAATTCGGGCCATGTCTTGCAGTCCCTGCCCCTCGGCAGCAACTGTGAAAGGTAGCACAGACTTCTGATGGCCATTATTTAAAAATCAGCCAGTTACCACTTTCTGTGCAAACAACACAAAGTACTAATTACTTCCGATTGCTAAAGAAAATTCGTAACTCATTGCTTTATTTTAACAGCATCTTTATCGATAAAGTAAATAGCCAGAAAATACTGTAGCAAGAAAAGAAGTACACCACTGTGGGCTTGTCTTTTTTTATTTTTAATTTTTTTTCCAGCTCACTGGCTGTCACTGCAACCAAAACGTAAATCAAGTCTTAAATGGAGTCTTCTGTTAAATCTGAGCCGGTTTTGGCTGGCAGACACACAGCAGACTTCAGAATTCATCCTTTTTTCACGACAGAGAAATAAGTGCTCGGAGCTGTAGATGTACCTCCTTCACTCTCATTCCAGAGCTGATTATATACAAGATTACCCCGTACTACACAGTACCCCTAAAACACAGCATTCCTCCACATTTCCCAGACATGCAAGTCATCTATACCTTTTTCTGCAAAAGCATAGTTAGTCCATGTGATATGCCTACTCACCTACTTCTAGTTCAGCTTCAATTCTAGCTCACAACCTACACAGTTTCCCTTACATGTTCTGACACCTGTTCTGTAACAGAGCAGCTTCTCCTACAACAGCAGCAACCCCTTTCCCCACCACCTCACAGGCCTCTCAGCTACTGAAAAATAACCCATCAGTCAATAGCAGAGAAAACAGTCAGAAATCCACACCTAAAAAGAAATTGCAATTTTTCAGGATGTCCCATTTACACATAGAAAAGTCAATATCCTGGTAAGCAAAATGAAATAAACACAACAGTGGCAACTTGTAAAAGCGCACATAAACCGAGCTATGGAGTTGATGTGGAAATCCCCTGAGCTGGCACTTAAGGACTTTCTTCAGTCATTGTGACAAAAAAAAAATTAAAAAAAAAAAATCACAAGAACACAGAAGGCAGGAATTATACCATCAATCTATGCTCACTGTCACAGTACTTACAGTGGGACAAACTTTTACGATGCAGTAACAAGCACAACCACCTACAATCCATACAGCAGAAACTACCTAATTTCACTTAATATAAGAATGTGGCCTCACCAGTCCTTGGCATCGAGGATTCTGGATTTATACATAAAGTTACCACCTGCATTATGGATGAGGGATATTTGTTAAACTCTGCTCTCCATTTCAGCTCTTACTTGCACCTTCCTTACAAGCCACTTGCATCAGCCACAAGTACAGTCTTAGTGGGGATTAGGCTTTAGAGCTGGGCCTGCCCAGTTCTTCATGGAAATCTTTCTGCTACGGGTTTCCAATCCACATTGAAGTATTTGAAGGCATCTTCTTCTAAAGCCGATTTTCATCCCAGACAATGCTGCAGGAAGCAGGAATTGTATCTCAGACGTAAAAGCATCTCTCCCTGACTACGATGAGATACTCAGCACGGCAGACTACTCGTTTCCTTCACCTGGGGAGCAGCAGTAGCCGTGTCAGGGGTGCCCAGTGTTGAACCTTCTGCTTAATATTTATTGATGCCAAAGATTCGAACCCCATGCAACTGTGGCAGCTTGGGGATAAGCACGGTCAGGAGAGAGGCTGTGTTGAGGATGAAGTGTGTCGGATCATACTTTGTATAGAAACTCGTCAGGAAGTACCTGCAGGAGAAAAGGGAGCAAGCTTAGCTGATGGCAGCCTTGTCTAAAACACATACAAAGCGTAGTTGAAAGAAGTGCTTCAGTGATCAGTAAGATTTTACTGGTTAACGACATCTATTCTTGTATTAAATATCTCACCTGAGGTTCTAGAATATCTACAACAAAATTATGGTCTAAGTCTCTTCTCCCCATACCTCTCAAAGTGCTAAAAAGTAACTCTTAGTCTACTATTTTCTTCCAGCACTTCTCACCACCTTATTTTGAGGAGTTATATATATTTTTTCAGTTTCTGTCATCTATGAGCCAACTTTCTAAACATGATGCAGGATCTTCCCTCCCCTCTCACTCTGTCATGTAAGTGAACATGTAAATTTTCTTCAAACAGAAAGACTTTTAAAATTGGATATTAAATATGTATCTGATTTTTCTTAGTTACACAACCACACTTTTGTCAACAGAGACAGGCGTGCAGAATTTCTAAGGCATTTACATAGTTAGTGTAAATAGAAGACAACACGTACAAAGCAAAACGGACACCAGACCCCATTCGCTGAGGACTGACACACTCATAGCTCAAAAAATGGTTAATAAATGCTGTCACAAAAGCAATTAGTTTAGATTTTCAATATTTATGACTTCACAATCTCTTAAAGAACTTCAAGAGTTAACAGTAAAGTTTCCTCACGGCATTTCTAATCTTTAAAACCTGCGCCATTAATAACTGTTTACAAACTTTGACTTCAGTATGTGGAGTGTCAAAAGCAGCAGAAGAAAGATTGTTGATTACATAGCCTGTAAATAAATACTCCCTACATCTGTGATGTAGAAACAAACAAACAAGCATGAAAAAAGACAGGAAATGCTTTTAGACTGTAAATTGCAACCCATTACGTCGCAGCTTTTGAAATCATGGCTTTATGTGTTGATTCATCTATAACACAGTTTTGAACTCACAGAATTATAGGAGAGATTGTGAAGAACTTCCTTGAAGATGTGAATTGTACTCCATAATCCAGTTGTTCCCAGTGTGTTAGTAGCCTAGCTTTGCCCTGATCAGGTGTTTCAAAAGGAGTTCCCTTTACTGCATGCAAAAACACATACATTCCCTGGGGAAAATAAAAAGTGAATACAGAGGCACTTTAAGTAATATTTTTAAGTAATTGTTACACTGTTCAATGCATTATAAAATTTAAAAAAAAAAAAAAGAGAGTGAGTGAATTCTCACCCAGGAGAGCTGCTAGCCTGTAATGACAAATTATTGAAGAGGAAGGAAGAGACAAGAAGTGATTTGCCCGAGACTGTGTAGTCATTGGCAGAGTCAGCATTAAAGCCAAAGTCTGTGTGACATCCAATCCACTCCCTTGCCTTCCACATTAACTGGCAAAAATCCCATGAATTCAACAGAATTTCAACAAGCACGGTACCAAGTGTGGGGCTGCTGATTTGTATCAGCACTTTCCTAGCACAGTGTGAACTGAGTGATAAGTAGAGTGTACACAAAGCAAAAATCTACCTATGAATACTGACAATATCACACCAACTCCTGAAAGCTTTCTCAGCCCTTTAGCGGCTTCAAATCCTCAGAAGCTGACTAAGCATTCTACTGAACACCATCTGTCCACCTCTTTGCTGCTTCTCCTTAACCAGGCTGGACTTTCTCTGTGACTGTTCCTCACTGATGGGAACATGCCATGATGTCTGGTTTGTTCTGAAAGACCGATTTGGGCCTCCTGGTTTCAAATAGGGGACTACACCCTCTTCCAGTTTTAAAAAACACTTTTTTTCTATCAAAGAGAGCACACCAACTCCAAGCAAGAGTCTCTATCAGAAAATATCAAAGATTTTCTTCCCTTTCTTATGCACTCAAAAAAATTTTATAGAAAGCTTTATACAGAAAAAAAAAAATCACATTTCTTCCAAATTCTTATAATGGAGGTGAAATCTCAGCAAATCACTTCATGTCTCCTTCCACCTTTTTTTGGAACAGCCTCCAGACCAGAGCCCTGTGAACCTAGGACAACTGATTTTTTTAAAATTAATTTTTTGATTCGTGACGTTTGTAGTGTCTCAGTTTTAATAACCATAAAGACACTTCTAGGACAGTTCCAAATGCTTACTACACATTTTATTCCACAGTGGTACTTGTAGAAAGAACCACCAAAAATGCTTTCAAAGTTAGCTGAGAGTTTTCCATTAGTGGAAATCCAAGATTTTTTTTTTTGTCAAACCGTTCAAGGATTTGTTTCTAAAAGAAGTGCCATTTAAATTCTGAAATATCCAAAAGTGCAATTTATACTCATCTTCTAGTGTTCCACTACAAAACTACTTGCCAGTGCATGCTCTCATCTCTGTTGTCATTACAGCTACTTGCAATGAGTTCAGTAAGGCATGTGGGAAATATTTAGTAATACTTGTCTCTGCCAACATCTTCTGAAGTCAGACATGTCTGATGCTGTCAAAGATAACACACAAAATGCTCTAATCACAGTTAAAATTCCACCTGTAGTTTTAAACCTATCTATAAAACCAAAAACCTCAAACAGAAATTTACATTCAAGAGGATATTACCCATCCTCAGTGAACTATCATTTTCCTAACTAAGGAAGGAACTATCCTTTTGTCAAGTCTTCTTTGCTGGTAGTGTTAGAAAGCCGAGTTAGCAAACCTCAAGTCTGATGTAAATTGCTGGGTTATAGCCCTCTTTTCTCTAAGCATGGCAGGACCAATACAGATAGCATTACTTTAGGTGATTACAAGAAAATGATAGCATCCTGGGGAGAGCAGCAGAAAGCAGCTTACCAAATCTTTTGCATACAAAAATCATCATGCAAATCACAACTGTCTGAATAACAAATGGTTTCAGGGCTAGGGTCAAAGCAGTCCAGTTTATCCCACTGCTTTCAAGCATGAGTTCTCTAACATCGTGTATAGTGACAGCACTGTATGCTGAAGTCATGCTGAGTTACGTAGCCTGGCCAGAAATCTAAGCTAGAAGAAACAGAATACAAATATTTCTCTTAAAGAAAATAGGTAAGGTGCTAAAATTAAACTTCTTGGAATACTAACAGATTTATGTGGAAAAATTAGTAGATAGTGTCCAAGAATTAAAAATGTGATAATTTACGGATTCAGCACAGTTCTCTAATAATATACAGAACACTGTAAAAGTTGTTTGGCATGATGATTTTATGTCTGCAACCTTCCAGCCTAATTAAATGCTGTTTAAAAGAATATATAACTACATAAAGAATATTTCATGTCTTTCATGCTTAAACTGAAAGTGGTCATGTATCACTCCTCCTCCCCAAAGCAGCCAAGCACTTGTGGATAGGCCAAGGAGAGGTGGTGTTTTGGACAGCAGGATTTCATTGTTCATACAGACTGGCTATTTTCCTCTTCCCTTGCTACTGAAAATAAATACATAGGAACAACAACTTTTGAAATCCTGTTCCAAGAGAGGGTACTCACCAGGTTGTGAATGACATTTGTTAAAGTCCAGGCGACAGGGACACTAAAGAAGGGAATGCTGAGCAGGACAATGTGCAGCATGCCAACGCCGAGCGCGTATGTCAGCCACATTCCACGGCTGTTCATCACCCGAGTGTTTGGATTTACCTCGCTGTGGGCAACTCCTACGTTCATTTTTACCCTATAAAACAGATCTGTTTGAAGACTGAGACTTGTGTTACAGAGGAGTACTTAACAAGCATTTTTCAAATGTGGGGAAAAGCTGCTTTAAAGAAGCAGGTCTGGAGAGAACACAGTGCATGAACCAGGATGTACCTCAAGATCTTCAAACTATGGTTTATAGAGAAATCAGTACGAAGGGACAGTTGGGAACTGTTTGTTTAAAACAAGTCCAAACAAATAAAATTCACTAGCCTGCTACAGAAGGGACATTCAAAAAAAAAAATAGTCAGCTGTGATGTCAGAAGCTAAAGTTGCAAAACGTAAGAAACTAAGCTAATAACTTTTGTCCTCTGAATTAAGTT
Source organism: Ifrita kowaldi (assembly GCA_013398055.1). Taxonomy (NCBI): domain Eukaryota; kingdom Metazoa; phylum Chordata; class Aves; order Passeriformes; family Cinclosomatidae; genus Ifrita; species Ifrita kowaldi. The sequence goes on along the minus strand of VZRS01013122.1, from coordinate 75,209 downwards.
CCTCCATCCATGACAATATCCAGAGTTCTTTTCTGCTTCCCACATCAGACAATCTTCCTCCTCTTTCTTGTTCATGTAATGGTTAGTGGAGAATTCTGCATATACCAATTGCCCAGCCACCTACTTCTAGAAAGAACAATGAAGGAGTAATCTACGCCTCTTTTTTCTTGAAGCAAAGTGCAGATTTCCTCCCCTCTCCATCTATTAGTTTTCAGACAGACATTTCCATCTTTTAAATCCGGCTGAAATTAGAGAACAGATTCAAAAGTTTTCTAAGCAACAGACACATGCAGAGATACACAGGATAATTTAATATGTTGCTATATTCAGGAAACTGGCAGAATTTACCTACACTGCCACTCTCGTCCTATTGCAGTAAAATTTGTAACGATAATTTAAAAAACCCCTAAACTATTGCTTACTTCAAACTCACGTCATCTCTGAGACTATATATATTCATTTATGGGACTGGGATGAAGTTTTGTTTTAGCAATCATCTGAATCAGAATAAAAAAAGCACTATTTAACCAGCAAAAGCAGCTTGCTTTTGGAAGTTTGTTTCTGACACTTACTTAGTGCTGTACAGAGTATAAAATAAATACAAAATACTCGACTAATCTGCAATATTAACAACGGTAGACTAAAAATAGATACGATGAACCTGAACCCGAACCGGGGCACTGCCCACATTACTTAGTACCTGTCGCAAAGCATTCCAAGCCGTGCACTTGCAGGGGACACATTACCTGAGATGGGCGACGCGAGGCTGTTCCTCTCTCCCTGCGATGCAGCACCCGCC
>VZRS01013122.1:0-73962 GCA_013398055.1 Ifrita kowaldi | reverse complement strand
CGCCTCTCGCAGCGAGAACCGGGAACTGCGGACGGCTCGTGTGGTTTGGGGTAAACTCGAGGGCCCGCAGGGTTTATCTGCAGCTTTTCGCCCGCTTTTTCGTCTCATAAGCCGAAGAATTGCCTCAGTGCGTGGTGGGGAGGGCCTCTGAGAAAGGCGGGGCTCGGAGCGGGGGTTCTTGGTGTGGCTCCAGACGGCTGTGGGGCCGGAGCCGTGAAGTTTAGGGAGATTTTACTCCCGGTTTAGCTGAGGGTCTGTAGAACCGCAGTTGTTGGCGTGTTGGATTTGCTGTAGAGGGATACAAGGGTTACATCAGTGATGGGGCTCACACGCAGAAAATGCTGTGCTTTCCCACAGAGTGCAGCTGTAACGCGTCCAGTCCGTGAAGAGTTACAGTAGTAAGGTGGCTTGAGCTGAAATATGTGTTTTTTAGCTGGCAGTCATCGTGGGTTGGATGCATTTCCATAGGTAGGAAGTCCCAGAGGTCCCTCCCTACCTCCCAACAGGTGTTCCTGAGACGTGGCCAGCCTCCCATCCCTCAGTTTGGGCCCAGGGCAGGGGAGGGCACACCGGGAGATGGGTCCTCTCCCAAACTGCCTGCATCAGTCGCGCCTCATAGAAAATATGTCTTTGAGATCTGCAGCGTTTCTGTTTTAAGAACCTCCCATATCGTAGTCAGTGTCTTTTGATGGAGACATCCAGCTCCCATCTGGTTTATTCCCATGAGTAAATCTTGAAGCATTTGACACAGGAGTCCTGTACAATGTGTGAATGCCTCAAAACCTGCCTCTCTGAACACGTGTACATGATATTAATATTGGTCCATCTTCGGCAGTGCGCTTTTTCTCGTGCTCCTCTTGTTTTCCAGTTGGTGGAAAAACGATTTGTCGGATCCTTTTGTCGCATCTGAAAGGCAAACTCCCTTTGGAATGTAAATAAAAACAATAAAGAGAAAACCCCTTTGTAGCTGTTCCTAGAAAAGTTTCAGTGCTGCTTGTGCTTCATAACACTGTACTTCCTCCTCCCCCAACCCAAGTAACCACATTTTTACTTTGTCTTTTATGTCTAAAGAGTAGCTGTCTTCAGAAGGATGTTGAGACAGAGAAATGTCCTGTAATTGCATCAGCTGCATATACCCTGCAGGGTAGTGATGCTTAGGGGTGTTGGCCGCAATCCCTCACTAGGTCCTGGCTGTGTCAGGAGGAAATCTGGGTTTGTTCCATTCCTCCACGTGTGCTCATATCCTTGGGACAGGTGCTGAGTGTGCAGTCTGTATTCTTCAGCAGATACCTTGGACTGAATCAACGGGGAAGCCAGGACTTCCAGGATTGTTAGCCTTTCAGTGTAAATTGCATTATATAACATAACTCAGAGGAGAGAAGAAGCCTGTTTGAATCATTCTTGAGGTGTAAAGTGCTGCCTAGTACTGTTTTTCCCTGCCTCTCTCATACGCATATAAAACTGTGGTTGTGTTCTGTTTTGGCAGGCTACAAGGATCAGCAAAATAGCTTTCCTGGGGCTTGGCTATTTGTGTCAATGTAGGTAGTTAAACAGAAATGCATGCTAAAATTCACAGATCCACATACAATCTCTTCATGGTAGAGTGTCTATATAACATAGCAAGAATTTTATAACCCTTTGAGTTTCCAGTAATTAAAGAAAGAAACCTCCACTGCTTTATAAGGCATCTTCATTTTCAAGTGAGAGATGGAGTGACATAAAATGACCTGCCTGAGGACACACGGTGTCTCAGATCAGAGAGGCAAGATAGTAATGGGGAAATATTTTGGGTTTCGTTTGGTTTTCATTTGTGCCGGTAGATCACGTTGCCACTGAGTATGGCTTTTACTCAGCACCACTGTGTTGCCTCCCCATTTCTCTCCCAACACCTATTGACTGCAGAGGAAGCTGGGTCCTACTGTAACTTGAAAATTTCACTTTCCAGCCATGATGTTGTGTTTTTCTGCATTTAAAAGTTCCTGTGAAACAGTTTCTCAGAAATGCGTAATTGTAGTGTTCCTTTATACATTCTTTTTCTGTTATTTTTCTATGCAGCTTCCCTGAATCTTATTCCATCATGAAACAGCTGCCTAGAGAGACAATTCGGCTCCTTTCAAGTTCTCAGGTGATTACTTCAGTTGTCAGTGTGGTGAAGGAGCTGATAGAAAATTCCTTGGATGCCAGTGCTACTGGCATTGATATTAAACTGGTAAGTCTCTCTCTCAAAAAGAATTGGATATAAAATAAGAAGCAAGAAAAATTGTTGCCCTGCAAATGTGGTTTTTTAGGCTATTGTGGTTTGGGGCATGGTGATGATTATTATATATTTGTATGTATATATTTTTACCTCAACTAAAAGTGGTACAAAATTAGTTTCCATTTGTGTTTTTGAGGCCCTGCTCTGAAACAGTAAAGCATATTTGTGCTTCTGAGTGTATCTTGGGGAAAAAAATTCCTTAATCCTCCTTTTGCTACGTAACATTTACATTTTCTAACTCATAGCCTGTTTTAAAAGATGTTTGACTTAGGTTTGCTGCTAGGCAGACATATTTAATGCTCATTAGAAAGTATTTTAAGAAAGGTGAAAATGGCGATGATGGAAAAGGTTGATGGTCTTTCAAAACAGAAGACATTTTTATAATACAAATCACCACCCTGTCTCTAATCAGCATGGTGAACTCTGGCTGCTTCTAACTCTTTATTTTTATAAGCTGTTTAAAAAAGTTGACATGTCACTCAAGGATAGTTTCTGACAGTAGAAAATACTACTTTTAATAAATAATTTGAGTGCTTTTTTCCCCCCAAACTCAGTAAAATGGGTAACTAAGCTGCTTCTCTTGCTGTCATATTTCTGCTTTTGCAGTGTTTTGTCAGCAGCTCTATAGCAGCAGTATCTCCTGCTTAGTGAGAAAGAAGTGTTGTTATATCCTGTTTAAATGTATGTATCCAGAATTGTATCCAACTTCCTTTTCTGCAGATAACAGTGTATGTGTAGGATATTCTTAATTAGGAGAGCAATTCAGTTTCTCCTTGTTTCTTTGTCCTTGTCTGCTGTATTTTCTGAATGACTGTAGAGTTTTTCCATCTGAGAATGGTTTCCTGCAGATGCCAAGGAATGTGTTTGTTGTTGCCTTAAGTGAGCTGAAGATACTCTCTTTGCTATGGTCTTGTCAGCATCTGTCTTCTCAATATTTAAATTGCAGAGTACCTTGCTTCATGAGTAACTGCAAAGTGAGTGTTGTGTGCACAGTAGTGGGGGTAAGGGTATTGGAATCAGATCCTGGGATCTTATCGGTAACTGCAGGAAGTGAACAGAAAGGTTTTGGAGCTTTTCAGAATGGTTGGAAAAAGGCCTTGCAGAGGAGAGAGCCCTCTAACCAGCGTGGGTTTTACAGCACAGTAACAGCTGTTTTCATAGTGAGAAGTCCCAAATCAATTAAAAAGAGCATTTTCAACTATTTTCAGTGCATGAGTCATCTACAGTACTCTTACATTCTTTGTCAGTCCAGCCCAATCCAGTTTTGGAACTGTAGTTCCAAATAAACCTGGCTTTACACAAGTTGTCAGTGATTAAAAGAGATTTTCTGATTATTCTTCTGGGGATACTAGGGGAGAAGAGAAAACCTGCACTCTGCACAACTCTAGACAGTAATACTGTAAAACAGTGGATTTTTTTCTGGTATTTTTTAATGGGAAATTAAAATAACTCTGACCACGTAATGGAGGTCAATGACCACGTTAATTCTGGATTAGTTCAAAAGCATAACAGAGAAGAGAAACTTTGAAATTCCATTTTACAGCTTGATGGGTTTTGCCTGAAACTGCAGCATTTTCATTGTTTTAATCTTTTTCAGATGGAATAGGAGGGCATAGTGTACCCAATTTGCCTGAACAAAGATCACAATTACTTTTTTGCAGACAGTCAGACGGGAATGAACCTGAAGATGGAATGGTTCTCAGATAGAAGTCGTGGCAGTGGTGAACTGTAGTGGGAAGCTTTGGCTGGTGTTTAAGTCTTGATTGACCCAACAGCCATAGGTGATGTTATTGGGCATCTTTGCACTGTGTATCAAAGCTGAATCATACTGTCTGGCATCAGTGACCTGGCAGAGCAACTTAAACATTTCATGGGTTCATAACCTTGATAAGATGCAGCTCATGGAGAATGGAGGAAGGTGTTGCAGAATACGAAGCTTAAGCACTGTAATAGTTACATAAAACATGCACAAACTAAAATTAATAAGATTAGAAGAGAAGTAGAGAATCATTTATGTAACATTTTGATTCAAGGTAATTCTCGCTTTTCTTAAGCAGCTAAGTGGTCTGAAAGTAAAAATTAGAGTGGAAAACAGGGGCTCATTGTAAAATTCTCAAACCCTTCCTTAGCACATAGAGCCGCAGGGTAGAGGGTTTCCTGCCTGTATCTCCTTATGTGTTTTTATGCTCAGTTGAGGTGCATTCTGTTTTGCTGCCCAGTAGGAGGTTGACTCAAACATGAGCAAAAGCATTGTTTTTTCACCTGAAGAGAGCTTTTGCACCATTCATTAAAACAGTAAGTGAAATGTACCCGTATTTCTGTTCTGTGTAATGTGGTTCTGAGCCTATCTCAGAGGCTTTTGGTGTTTCCTAAAGCAGATTATGTATGAATACAGATAATATCTTTAGATACCTTTCTTTTTTTTTTAATTGAATCATTTTTTTACTTCAAGAAATAACCTTGTGAGTACGTTATAATTTTTCATAACTGTTTTCAGTATAGGCCCAGGTAGGACAGCAAAGTTTGTTCTGTTTAAGCAGTCAGTGATCTCAGCGATCAACCCCCCCATGCTCTGGCAGCCACTGTTTTAAGATATTCTTTCTAAGCAAAACTAGTTTTAAGGGCACCTAGATGTATTACACACTACAGCACATTTTTTGTGTGTTGCATCATAATCTTTCCAAAGAGGCAGTTTTGCTTCTGTGAAAGAAGCTTAGTTAGTGATCCTGCAGCTCTGATTACTTTCTCCTCCTGGCTTGTGGTTCTTCTGGGTGCTATTCCCTTGTGCAGACTGTAATGTAGCTGGAAAGAATTTTTTGCTGCACTTGTTTGAGATGTTACAGAACCTAAATTTCGTCTTTCATTTAACTGTTGTAAATATCTGGGTTTTTAGAGTTTTAACCTATTTATGCTGGTGCTTACTGGAATGACATACTTAAACTGGAATTCAGTAAAATACACATTGCATGTATATAAGGGTTGATCACAAAGATTGAGTTTTGCTTCCTTGAAAGCTGTTTGAAAAGAGCCCCTAGAAACGTTTACTTCTTTCTATATCTCTTTACAAGCTTTTTTATTACCCTCAGCATTCATGCCTTGCCCGCCTTAGAATTTGTATTGAGACACAACATAGAACTTGGAAAATGTAGTGTAATCACATAAGTCAAAATTGAAACTGAAAATGGTATGAAGTGAGTGCCTTCTGAATTCAATGGATGCAGCGCTGCATTCCAGTGCTTTCCAAAAAATTGATACCAGGTAGGTAAGAGAGGTGAAAAGAGGTGAAAAATCTTCAGCTTTCCACCTATAGGTCTCTTCTTGAGCTTAGGTTTTGCTGTTTCCAAATCACAGGATATGAATTACGTTATTTAATTGGAGAAACCATCACTGTTATCCTATCATTGTGTATTTTTTTTTTTCCTTAAACAGAGACATTTAATGGTTGCTCAGTTCCTTCAAACATGAAAAGCTTCCACTTCTGTATGGATGGTTAGAAGCTGTACCCTTAGCTGCTTCAAATTTGTGTCTTAATTAATTTGGTTGTTTTACTCCTCCGTTGTGTTTTGTTCTCTTTTTAGGAGAATTACGGGTTTAGCAAAATAGAAGTAAGAGACAATGGCAGTGGAATCAGGGTTGATGATGTTCCAGTTATGGCAATTAAACACTACACCTCAAAAATCAGCTCTTCTGAGGACCTTGAAAGGCTGACAACATACGGTTTCCGTGGGGAAGCTTTGGGATCGATTTGCAGTGTGTCAGAGGTGAGCACTTGCTATAAATGTGTAGCCTTTGTGTTATGATTTTTGTTGTCTGTATGTGTTCATGAAAGTTTTATTCTGTGCAAAGAGTTTAAATGTTCCAGCAGCCTGCCAGGGATATGCCTGTGAATGCTGCCTTTCTCCCCAGCCCCAGAAGCTATGTCATAATGACTTTCTCGTTAGTGTCAGTCCTGCCTTTCTGTCACACAGGTCACAGCAGTGCTCTGTTTATTTTCCTAAATTAGGACAGGTAACAGACGGATTGTGTTGTATTCTCTCTCCTTTTGTATCAAGGAGTATCATGTCAAAGAGTATGGCTGAGCTGGCTACTTGAATTAGGGTAAATGAAGACAAGGAGCAGCAGCTGATGGCCAGGAGAAATAATTTCAGGGAGCTCATGGCCCACGTAGCCGCCATTCCAGTAATGATTTCTGCCTCGTTATCTAGGTGATCAGCAGTCATGGGATCTTGCTGGGCTCCTTATTGCTCTTTGACATGTATGTGACTGCAATTGCACAAACTTTGTCCCTGTGACTAAACAGGAACCTGCAACCTGACCTATCTGAGTCTGAGCCGTATGTTTGTGTTCAGAGGATTGGCAGTGTACTGATATTTGCGACTTAACTTGTTGCCTAAAAGTAAATAAGTTTGTTCAAAACCATCTGAAAAGTGTTAAGGCTGCTAAAGGCACAGCATCTGCCAGATCTGTTGTGCTCTGCCTTTCTGTATTCATGCTGCACCAAGGTCAAGTTTTGGATTCAAGTCTGCCGAGGATTAGATCATGCAGGAAGATACCGATACCCGTGTCTGGTTGGAACCATCAGCTGTTGAGGTCAGGAGAGATGATATTGCAGCTGGACTCCTTGATACCTTGGGCTACATTCACATTGCACTAAGCAGGAGTGGGTTGTGTATTTGGATGGGGATTTCCAAAGATGCTTTCAAAAGTCTTGGTGTTTTGAAAGATGATGACAGACCTCAATCCTTGGTTCCTTCTAATGAGCTCTGAGAGCAGAATGCCATCTGTTCGGAGCTTCTAATCAACTCTATGGTACGTTTCATAAGAAATGGGAGGTGGCCTGAGTGTATGAAGTGCTTTAAGAGGTATTACTTCTTGTATCAGTAATTATGTTAATTAAAACACTCCTGGCATGAATTGTGTTCTACCTACCCAAACTGCCCCCCGAAGTTTCAGTCTGAAACTGTATTGGCCCTTAAGTAGGTCTGCAATACTGTAATTTCCAGTTAATCAATTACTGTTTTTCTCTCCACGGGCATGACTGAATGCTGAATGATTCATATGAGACACTAAAATAAACCAAAATATCCTGAAACTCTGTATGTGTGTCATACTTTTTCTTTCGGGTGGTTAAAGGGCAGTGGTTTAGTTGTTCACAATGTTGGTACCTGAACTCTGATTTATGACTGCTCTTGCTAAAGCAATCTGTGTATTACCTTAATAGCTTACAAAACATGCTGTGACTGATGGCTAGATATGTTTAGGTGTGGAATGATAATATGCTGTTTGTTTGAGAGTAGTCTTTAAGTTTGTGGAATCTCACATGAGTTTAAGTTTTTATAGTGTGTTTGTCTCACTTATGGAGGGTAAAAATGCAAAACTGTCAATTGATGAAGTTTATTTAATCCTTGCTAGAATAGAAGATAGAGCAGTGTGTGTTGTAGGTAGTAGGAATTGCTATGCTTTGTGTATTAGTGTGATAGAAATGCTTTTAGTTAAATGGATGGAAACATGCAGAATAATGCAGGATGTTTCTGTGCCTGTAAGAAATACCTGTAGAAGAAAATTTTTATAAACTAATTAACTGTAATTATGGTGATTAAAGTAACAGAGTGGTGAGTGTGCTAGCAAAGCTTATCTAAGCTCATTCTGAACTTTGTCTGTCCCTGATTAATGTAGTTTTTTTAAAATCACTCTCTTCAGGTTTTGGTCACAACAAAGACAGCTGCTGATGATTTCAGCATTCAGTATGCTTTGGATAGCAACGGGCATGTAACTTCTAAAAAGCCTTCCCATCTTGGGCAAGGTAGGATATCACTGTACTGGTGTTGCACTGTGACAGAAGTATTTCGTGTTTCTCTGAGGCTCTATCTGATGTTGAAATACCTGTTGGGTACTTGAAGGCTGAGTATGAAATCTTTGCAGCTGTAAACATTTCTTGCCTTACGTCTGTCAGCTGAGAATGTGTCGTCATAGCATAAGAAATTATATGTCTTGGAAGTTGTTTTAGATTGTAATTATAAACTAGTTTCTCCTTCTCTGACTCACTTCTTCAAGCTGACAGTGGAAATAAAACCTATAAAAATTAAGTTCTCCAAGTCTGTATAAGTATATTAAATACTTGTTCAGGACCAAAGTAATGTTTCTGTATGTAACAAAATCCTTGCTTAAAGAAGGAAGAGTTGCCCTGCTGCATACATAGGAATTGCTGGAAGCAGAGTGGCTGTAGGACCAGGCAAAGTCACAATTCTTTCTAACCTGCAGGAAGGGTGTGTACCTACTTTTAACTAAGGATTCTTTTTAAGATTTAGCCTGTAGTATTTTCCACAGCCAGAAAGCCTGCAGGTTGCAATGCCTTGTCTTTTGTTGAAATTGTTGAATGCTCTGACATATATTTAATGCCTTGTGATGTCCGTACGGGCTAGGAGTTTACGTGGTTGTGTTGGTAGATGAATACTCCTCGTCCTACTGTGTACTGTACCTTGAGCAGAGGTTCTGGCACTTCAGGTACTACCCTAAAGCAAATGCTTGTGAAGGCCCTTAATGAAGCACGGTGTTCCTTTGCCTTCAGATATATGTGATTAGATTCTAGTCTGTTAATTAATCATTTTATTAATGAAGGCTAACTTATGCACTTAAAGAGTCTTCAGCTTTATTTAGTGCTGATTCTCACTATTGTTAGTGTGTATGAAAGAAAGTTTAATGCTGCAATCATAACTCTAAATAAAGGAGAGAAATCAAAGCTCTTGAGATACCTTTTTTGGGGGGCGATGACTGCTAATTTGTTAAATTTCTTCTCATGCTAATAACATAATCTATTGCAGCAGCATACAAACATGTCTGTTTAAGTAAAAATAGTTTCCTCAGTATCCAGTCAGTGATTTGCTTTCAGTCTAATTTCTACTTATTTTTTATCACCTGCTTGCAGGTACTACAGTAACAGTCTTAAATTTGTTTAAGAATCTTCCTGTAAGAAAGCAGTTTTACTCAACAAATAGAAAATGTAAGGAAGAGCTGAAAAAAGTCCAAGATCTACTGACAGCATATGGTATCATAAAACCAGACCTGAGGATAACATTAACACATAATAAGGTAATAATGAGATTTTTTCTGTCAGCTGTCTTAGGGATCAGTTTCTGATGAATCTATGCAGTTCATGTAGTGTTTATATAAAGTCTTTTATTCCTGAATTTTTTCTTTCATCATAGCTTTGTTTTGGACTTCCACTTACTTTTTCCTTTCCTAGGTGTACATTTATAGTGGCTACAGATTTTGATGTTAAACTCCTAAAACTCAGGCTCAGGTATTTTTGGTCTCTTGGAACAGATGCCTGGTTAGATATATGAAATATAAAAATTATTTTACATGCTAGGGGTTAGTAAAGATGTTGGTAGTATTTTGCAAACAAAGAAGTGAGACCTTACTGGACCACAGGGCCCTGATAAAGTGTTAACCAAAGCCACCTGAAAAAAACTTGCAAAACTTACCATTTTAGGCTGTCTACCTGGATGGAAGCTATAGTTCATACAGGCAGCTTGCTGTATTCCGAGTCGTAAGAGCTTAGTACATAACAATGATTTTATTTTAAAAGGCTGGAAAATTCAAAGCTACTTGAGTCATTGGTGTAAGAACAGTAACATATATTCCAACAACAAGCTTCAGTTGAGCTAGTTGCTCATGGTTTAGACCTGGGAGGGTGAATGCAGAGGTTACTTGGAGGTTACTTTGACTTCACTGCGTACTGAATGATAATTCTGCAGCACAGCTGCTGAAATGACGTGTTGAGCAGTTTGCCTTGACCTAACTCAAATTTAACATAACAAATTTCATTGGCTGTACCCTGGCTTTTTACACCTCCGAGGGGGAAGTTGTGCTAATGAACTTCTGAGTTGCCACAAAGTAAAGAGTGACATCTCGTGGCCAGATCCCTCAGCAATTCTGTTTCTGTTATAAAATAATGCTGTTTATTGAAATTTGTCGTGTTCATTGAGACTTGATCAGTTACCCCATCAAACAAACATTCACACTTCAGTTCCTTTTCAGTGGGAGTAGTAAATAGCACTGTGTGCTTTTCTGAAATGATAAGAGATTTTTCTTCCTTTTGTGCACTTGTTTAACATGCTTTGATTGTATATATGTATGTTTTTAAATATCACTGTGTAGATACTGTGAAAAACTAAATCTGGCTGCAGAATTAGTATTTCAAAGCTGGGAAAGTGGAGCTACTTGCAGTCTTATTTCATTGAGGTCACTGAGAGTCTGAAACCAGACATCTAGGGGAGTGTCTGCTTCTAAGATTGTATTGAGCTCCTTGACAGATCTAGCAGTGGTTTGCAATACTGGTCTTAAATGTTAGTTAATAAAATTAATTTTGTCTTATTGGTGGTTTGTTTTTGGCCTCTCTGACAAGTTGCAAATGCTATTTTCTTTCTGGTATTTTGATTTCATCTGTTTGATCAGACTATTGAGTATATCGGGGCATTTATTTATCTGCTTAGTACAATGGCAGTAAGGTACAAGAAGGTGATGTCTTTTACCCAACACTTCCTGCAAAAAGGGCATGAAGAGTGGCATGATAGTTACCATTGCACATTGGGGGTTTTTTTGCACCTCTCCTGTTAGCTGCAGAGGTACGTTCTTCAATACCCAATTTGAGGGATTATATGAATGGGTAAAAATTAATCTCCAGGCAGTTTCGTTCACTGTAATGACAGAGGTGGTGCTGATTTTTTTTACTCTTCCTTTTGCACTGCCAGCCTTTTGTTCATTTAATTTATTTTTTTTTAAAAAGGAAAAGAAGTGAGAAAGTGCTCAAACATTTCATCACAAGAGGTCGCTCGGTAGCTATTGCTGAGACAGGAAAATTAATGGCTTAAGTAGACAGAAAGTGTAGTCTGTCTCTGTGCATGTGGAGATGCTTTAAAATAGTCTGAAAATTAAAAACCGAACTGAACTTTAAAAAATTTGAAATCAGATTCCTGCCTTTCTACTGCCATTGGCATTCCATGCAAAATCAAAAGTTCCTGTTGTATCATACCTTTTAAAAAACTTGAAATTCTGAATTTCCAGTGTGTAGCAACTTGCAGTAGGTCAATGTGCATTTGTTTTACCTTATCACAGAACATGAATAATCTTTATTTCTTTTTCTTTTATGTGCTAAATATTGTTGTCATTACAGTTATTAATTTGGATCAGAAAGGTGTTTTTTGTATACGGACACTACAGCAGATCTGTGCTATAGTAATACTCTGCTGAATATTGTTGTTGGTGATTTTTCTGTGTGGGTGTCTGTTATATTTTTGTTAGAAATGTACTGGGAGAAAGAATCAACTTCTTAGAATAGTTTCATTTTTTATGTAGCTCATAGATTATGTGTTCATTTAAAAGACAAATTGTATATGCAATTATTCAGAGGAGTTCTTAGAATCCCAGATTCTTGAGGCTAAGCCAGTACTTTCTGTTGGAATGGAAGAAGATACGTGTTGGGAGTATGATCAGGTTCCGGGGCTTAAAAGAGCAAGAAGATAGCAGAGATGAGCTATTACAGAAGAAGATAAGGAAAGATGGATTGAAAGAGTAAAAAAGATAGTAAGTGAAAAAAGTGTGAATGAAAGTGTATTTCAAGGAAATTTTCTCAATAAATTGCAAAACCAGTACTTTAAAAAAAGCCACACCGGAAAACAAAACCAAAAACAACCCTCCCCCAGAAAAACCAAATTCCCCCAGGTTTTAAAGTCCTGTATTTTATATGATGTTAAAGGAGAGTGGTGGGTTGGATGGGTTTTGAGCAACTGGTCTTGTGAAAGGTGCCTATGGCTGGAGAGTTGGAACCTGATGGTCTGCAAGGTGCCTTTCAACCCAAACCATTCTGTGATTCTGTGAAAGCATAGCCCTGGCTTTACTGAGGAAGAATGTAGTAAGGCTGAAACTGTCATAAAGTGTCTGAGGTTAGGCATCTGCAAGTGGTTGCCTAATTGATTCCAGCAGAAACTTACTCTGGCAAGTCAGGCCTCTTACTGAGCTGTTGAAGCAGAGATGGTTTTAGGGTGCATGATACATTGCATGTGTAATTTCCACCATGTTTGATTGCATTTTTTCAAGAGGTGTATGTCTTACGCTTGTGAATGAAATTTCCAGAAATTTTTCTCCTTGCTACATTTTATATCTGTGTTAGTTTGGAAAATACTGATTGCCATTAAGTGTGGTTCTTCCCAGAAAAGAAATCAGACAATCCTCTTCCAGCCTTTGGTTCATTTTTAGTGGGTAAGAAAATAGATATTCTCTATTCCTCCTCAGATTTATTTGTTGTGGACTCTCCATCAGTGGGTTTCCAAGATAGGAAACACTCAATTGCTCTTTCTGCTCAGAATGTTTTGTTTGCATTAGCAATAAATAATGAATCACTTTGCAGATCAACCCTTGAAGTACTAGTGCTATTTTGACAACTTGGATTAGCTAGTGCTCCTTCTTTTTATGAAGGTTTATGCTGCCAAGACATTCTTTGAATACTGATAATGTTGATCCTCTTGCCAGTATGGTTATGTTAGAAAGAGGTATTTTTCTTCTTTCATCACCATGTTCCTTGAAAGCAAATTGAATAATGAGACAGCCAAATGGAAATAATTTACATGAGTATTCAGCAAGTTTATTTAAAGTTAATGTTATCTGAAGGCGTGTTAAGAACATTTCAGAGTCAGCTACTGCTTAAACTGCCTCAAACCCTTCAGCCCCAAATGCCATGTTCTAGCAACCTGTGAGTTCTGGCTGTGTTTTAACCAAGGTGGTAAAACACAGCTTTTAGTAGTTCCAGCTCTTCTCTGGAACTGCAGTTTTCATGCTCTTCTCTGTTTAATACCAGTAGCCCTCAGCTCAGTCTCTACAAACCACTGATGTTGAAGAAATGCCTTTCTGTCTTGTAAGACTGATGACATGGAATGCTTTAATTCTGTTTCAGTTGCCTTTATTCCACAAATGCCAAAATGAGCAAGGACACCCAGTAACTATACCTATTTTAACAATATCAGATATAGTAGAGCCAAAAAAATTTCAGCAACAGATGGTTTAGATGGTGCCTATCAGCAGGTCGTACCGAGCACAACTGGTCCCATGTCTTGTGCAAAAGTACAGATGGGCCATAAGTAGGCTCAGTAAATTTTCCAGTTCCTGTTGAGCAGCATAAGTGAGTACTTTTTTTCCAGTGTTTTTCACACATTACATTTTGAAGCTTGGTCACACGCAGTTCTGCCTAGAACTGTTTCTTGTTTGTTTCTCAAGAGAGTCACGAGTCAGAACTTTTGGATGCAAGGTCAATTTAAAAAGTCTTGTAATAACTGTGGGTGGTATTCTTCCCCAAAACCCCTTTCATTGGTGGTGTTGACTTAAAGGATGCCATCTTTATGTTTCCTTTACAGTAAGTCTCTTCTATTTTCCAAAGTTGCATAATCTTAAACAACAGTTTGTATGAAATAATCCAAATCCCGGGTTTTTTTCTGTGTCCCTGTCCTCTCTAATAAGTGTGGGGTTTTTGAGATAGAGTGGGTGTGTTAGGGTAAATTTACCATTTTTAATAATGTCATTATACTTTGCATTCATTCATTCAATGTGCTTCCGAACTCTGCTGTAGCTGCATGTTGAATAGAAATCCCAATTGAGCAGAAATAGCAGCACATAAACTCGATCTTGACTTGGAAAGGCTACTCTGTTTAATGTAATGATGATGAATGAAATCCCTCACTAATCTGTGTGTCTTAAAATATAAAGAGGAATTATGATTAAGAATCTGCAGTGCTTCCATGCTAAGCTGGAGTAGAGCTCAGTCTTTCCTTCCATTCGTTGTTCAGTGGCTTTGCTGAGAAAGCCAAACAGAGAGTTAATTATGGTGTTTTTTTGTGCTGAGGACACCTGTCCACTAGGAAATGCGCTGAGACCCTCAACTCAATTTACATCAGCCAGAGAACAGCTGCCAGATGGTAACTACTTTTGGTCACTACCAACCTGGTTGAATTTGAGCTGGTGACCCAGAGGTGAAATGCTTTATATCCTATTACTAATTCCTTGAGGTTTCCAGTTTCTCATCTATCACTTTTTTCAAATGACAGCACAGTATATGTGTAAAATCTCAAAACAATTACTGTTTCACACATGCAGTGTGTGTTGCAGAATCCGAGATGTGCCTTTGCAAGGCTTTTGCACTCACACTGTAGGCTTAAAAAGGTTAGCGGAAAAAAGGATGTTTCCAAAGCTGCATGGGAATTTTCCCTCTTCTTCAGCAAAGTACTTTGTATATATGTTATTTTTGTTAACTACTGTTTTACAAAAGGCTTTTAAACCTCCTTTTATTTAAATAGAATTTGCTGTGATGTACGTTTTCTGAATCACAATTTTGGATTGGAAACTGGTTTTTGACAGTACTTTAATTGGTTATGAGGTTATATTTATTTATTTTTTCCTCCTGCTAGGGAAGTGGAATTTAATAGAATCTTAGAATATCTTTAGTTGGAAGGGACCCACAAGGATTATTGAGTTCAACTCCTGGCCCTGTATAGGATACCCCGAGAATCCCACCATGTGCTTGAGAATGTTGTCCAGTTGCTTCTGGGACTCTGTCATGCTTGGTGCTGTGACCACAGGCCTGGGGAGCCTGTTCCAGTGCCCAGCCACCCGCTGGGGTAATGAACCTTTTCATAGAATCAGAGAATCATTAAGGTTGGAAAAGACCTCCAAGAGCATCATTCCAACCTTTGACCAAATACCACCATGCCCACTAAACCGTACTGTGAAGTGCCACGTCTGCTCAGTGTTTGAACACTTCCAGGGATGGTGACTCCACCACTTCCCCGGGGGGGGCCTTTTCCAATAGTTAACCACTCTTTCAGTGAAGAAATTTTTCCTGACACCTAACCTGGACCTCCCTGGTGCACCTCGAGGCCATTTCCCTTGTCCTGTTGCTGGTTGCCTGGGAAAAGAGCCTGGCCCTTACCTGGATATGACCTCCTGTCAGGTAGTGAGCGATAAGATCGCCTCTGAGCCTCCTTTTCTCCAGGCTAAACACCCCCAGCTCCCTCAGGCTCTCCTCATCACGCTTGTGTTCTAGGTTCATTGCCCTTCCCTGGACACACTCCAGGACCTCCATGTCTTACTTGTAGTGCAGGGCCCAAAACTACACCCAGGACTTGGGGTGTGGCTTCAGTAGTGCTGAGTACAGAAAGACAATCACTTCCCTGGTCCTGCTGGCTACACTGTTCCTGATAGAGGACAGGATGCCATTGGTCTTCTTGGCCACCTGGGCACATGCTGGTTTATGTTCAGCTGCAGTCAACCAGCACTCCCAGGTCCTTTTCCAGTGGGCATCTTAATAGCCACTCTTCCCCCAGCCTCTAGTGCTGCAGGGGGTTGTCATGATCCAAGTTCAGGACCTGGCACTTCATCTTGTTGAGCCTCACACCATTGGCCTTGGCCCATTAATTCGGCCTGCCCAGATCCCTCTGCAGAGCCTTCCTGCCCTCCAGCAGATCGATACTCCCACCCAACTTGGTGTTGCCTGCAAACTGACTGTGGGTGCACTTGATCCACTTCTCCAGATCATTGGAAAAGATATTAAACAGGCTCTGATACCAAGCCCTGGGGAGCAGTAGTAGTGACCAGCTGCCAACTGGATTTAACTCCATTCACCACCACTCTCTGGGCTTGGCCATGCAGACAGAGTCCAAAAAGAGTGAATCTGTCCAAGCCATGGGCTTCCAGTTTCTCCAGGAGAATGCTGTGGGAGGCAGTGTCCAGGGCTTTACTGAAGTTTAGGTTGCATCCACAGCCTTCCCCTCGTCCACTGGATGGGTCACCTGGTCATAAAAGGAGATCAGGTTCTCTGAACACCCGTGGCTGAACATGTGTGATTAAAGCAGTCAAAAAATGTACGACTCTCAGTAGCCTTTGGAATTCTTGAAAGGCTTTGAAGACAGATGTTAGCAGATAAAGATCCTTGACTCCTTGTAATACCTGTTAGCTCCTCTCCTAACTCACAAATCCAAGCATTTCTCCAGGGTGTCATGCTCAAGAAAGCCTTTTCATTGAGAGGGTGCTCTCGTGTCATGAACGGGAAATCTGAGTAAGGAATACACTGGAATTTGTAGAATGAACGGTACTGTGGAACATGACTGTCTTTCAACAAATCCCCTTGATGGCTCTAATATCTGATGCCCATGGGATAGACAGGTTATGTAACTACATCTGATGAGGGGAAAAATGGTGCCTTGAGTTTCTCTATTGCATATCTCCACTGGTAATTGTCCCAACATCATGTACAAAATGAAGGGGGCAACGGATTCCTGTGGGGTGAGTATAAAATATCCAGGAAAATAATTGATTAGTTGCTTAATTTTTCTATAAACTAAATTGAAAAACTGTTGTGATTTCTGTTTTCAAGGGTAGTTTATGTAAGGGTTCCCTTTTAATAAGGTAGCTTACCATTGGTTTTAAGGCGTGGAGCTGAAAAACATCAGCGCTTTTCAAGGCTGGCATTCTAAAGAATGCGGTGAAGACTTTATATTGATCAATTTTTTCACTGCAGAGAATGTGCCAGCCCTTGGAGCTGGGTATCTGTGCATCATTAAGCTGAAGAGACATTATAGACATTGTACAGGATGACTTCCCTTGGGCTCAGTCAAACTTGGGATGTTGTTGCCTGGCTTTGTTCCTGTTTGTGTACTCTCTTAACATGTAGGAAGCAATGCTTTCAATTGAAGCCTTTTGAAGTAAAGAAGCTAAGGAACATACTGGCCCAAAGAGTTATCTGCAGTGAGATCTCAGATGCCAGGGTGACAGGATGTTTCAAACATGTAGCACAAAATTAGAGAGACTGTGAAATGTAGTTCTCTTTTACAGAGCTAACTCACGTTACCAGCCTATAGCTCATGTGCAACTGCTTGCTCAACTAGACTTTTACACTCTCAAACTTTATTACAGGGTGAACAATATGACTGTCATGAAATAAATGAAGAAAATAGGTATGGTTTGGGTAGTAAAAGTCTCCTTAGTTACTGCCATTATGTAGTAATAAGGTAGATGGAATAAGTTGGTTTAACTCATAACATCATAATTGTGCTGAAGTAGCCGCAGTCGGAAACAGCATCCAGTCCCAGCTCTAATTAAGATTTTCCTTTTATCTGGGATTGCAAATCACTGTAGCTGCTGGTAGAAATTCTAAAATATGAAGGATAGTTAGGGATGCTGAGCAACTGCACTTTTTTTCTCTGTTCTTCCTTGGAGTCTTTGAAGAAGCAAATACTGAGCAGCTCTTCATCCTCTCTAGCGCTGTATAGCAGGGACCTCAGTGGGAAGAGGTTGCACACTTTTTCTCCACACTTTACACATTTTTGAAGGAATCCTTCTGCGCCTTAGGTGTTTATCTTGAAATAACAGATGCCTAGTCCATGTGTGCATGGAGTCATAGAACCATTTAGGTTGGAATGTACATTGTCATCCTCCTGCCTATGTCCTAGGGCTGCATGGAGTGGGGAAATAGGTGTGCACATACACACACATAATTCTCTTCTGCATACATGCAATAGATTTTATATGCATTATGACATTTGGTAATATCTGGATCGTGCAATCCCCTTCAATGAAATAGAGAGGTGGGATATATTTGGCTAGCTCTTGCAAAACCTAAGATGGGCCATATGTAATAATATATCTTTGAGTAGGCTGTTTCTGCAGCGTCATCATACTGACTAGAGTCAGATTCTTCCTTGGCTCATCCTAGACACCCGCTTTATATGACCTAGAAAAAAAAATATGGGGGGTGTGTGAGGGGTGTATTTTTAGCTAAACTAAAGGGTATAAGCAAGGTTAAAAAAATAGGGTGTTGCTGGAACCTCATGGCAACACTTTCCAAAATAAATGAAATGGAACAGGCATTGTTTCTCTGATTTTTTTAATGCCTGTTGATACGTCTGGGGAATCTAGAAGAATAATTTTTTGTAAATTACAAGTTCTTCCTGTGTCGTTGGTTCATAATGTGCAGTCAGGGCTAAAAATGAATGCACACTCTATTCTGTCTTTATATAGTATAGAAATTTAGGAGTTGCATAGTCTCTTTAGTTTGTAGGCTTTAATTTAACCTGCAGTGGTAACTATTTCCTAAAATTTTGTCTGTAGTACTGAGTATAAATATCTGGTGAGAATATGACTATTTAAAGAACTAAGCTGAACCTATTACAGTATCTGCTTCTAGCAAGCTTGCATTCAATAAGTTCTCATTTTCTTAAAACCACCTTACTCAAGTGATCTTTTCACAGTTCTGAGTATCAGCTATTCAAGCAGGTCAAGCTGTGTAATAACTGTGCATTAATCAGCAGCTAAGATTTATATCTGTACCTGCAGCATCACACTAGGATACCCTAAAATAAACAGCATGATGTTTATATTAGTCATGTAACAAGTGTCTTTCTCAGTTTGGTCACATGCATTTAATTTAAAATACATCCAGTAAAGAAAAAAGTCACTTGGCACTTTCTGTTTCCATTTTAAGTAATCAATTTTAAAATAGAAGCAGGATATGTTTTATAAGAGGAGCTATAAAGAAGAGGGCAGATTCTTTCATCACTCCAGGATGTCTTTGAGGAGGCTTAGAGCAGGTGTAAAGGAGAGAGGCTGAGAGGCAGCCCCGGGCTGTCCTTTGCCTCTGCCTGCTCTGGAGCACAGGGGGACTCCCTGCTGGATCTGTGGGCATCCAACCCATGGCTCTGCTTGCTTGTTTCTCCTTCTCCCCTTTTTCTGTTCACTGCCCTCCCTGATGTAAATTGTGGTTTATGTTTGAGGGGTTCACCTCGCTGTGGGATAACCAGGCTGTGATCCAGCATGTGCAAAGGGCTGTCAGGCTGCTGTATAGGAAGTGAATTACATTCAGGCAGGGCTAAAAAGCCCCACTTCACAAGTGCTGCAGAATGCACATGGAACTGGAAAATTAAAGATTTGGGGAATAGTTTAGGGTCAACAGTCTCAAAGCTTTACAATTCCACCTGTCCTGTAGGAAGGGACTATCATGTTACAGGAGCACCATGTTCTTCTGTGGAATTCACCCCTGAAGGGCAGCAAATATCCCACTGGACAGGTGGAATTTTAAGGCTATGTATTGCATTTCTTGAGATGGATGCATGTGTATTTTTTGCTCTCTCACCATCCTTTCACTTAACATCCTGTGCTTGAATACTGTGAGCTCATTTTGAATTTATTGGACACCTAGTACCTACTAAAAACATAAATTTTAACAGCACTCTAATATCCAATTTAAAATGCAAGATTCTGCATTATTTTTCCTTTTGTGTTTAAAGGTTGCACATTGAATACACCTAGGCAGCTAACAGTGGCAAAAATGAAGTGGACCTAAGTGTAGCAGTCTCAGTTACCTGGAAGCAGAAAACCAACTAACATTTTTATTGTTGATACAGCGGCAATGAAAGTCAGCAGATTCAGAGTTAAATTTGTGACTATTTGGTATAGAACTTCTCATTAGTGGTAGACAAAATTTCACTTCCCAAAGTAGCCTATACCTTCTGTATGCATGAGTGGTCTTGACAAGTAACTTCTGTTGCAAGTTGCAGTTCATATTGCCTTACTGTATTTATTAAGTCTTTGCAATAACATTTCAAGACATGTAGCTAATGCGGCAGATATTCCTTCATTCTTCTAACTTGTACAAAGTTTTCATTAGACAAATAATTGCTTTCCTCATATATAGTTCCTTAGAAACCACTTTTCTTTCTGAATGGCAGGCTTGTCATAGACCTAGAGTATCCAGGTGAGAGCTATGGATGGACAGCTAATAGCCTGATCTCTACCAAAACAACCTCTTTGGTATAAGTAACATAAGCATTGCAGTGCCCACCTTCAAATGTTGGCCAGCCTGTGAGAGATGTCATAAACCCTCAATTTATATGCTCAGGAAAAGCACAAAGCCCTGCTGTGTATCTAAGAGAAGTAGTATTTGTATTGATTTGATTTTAACAGTTGCTTCAGGTACAGAAGTCCAGAATAGCCATAAAACATCTGTTTATACAAGCTCTGCTCAGTTTTCCAATTGCTGTGTGTCTAAGTAAGTAATACAATATGAGAAGACGTGTGAAAAGGTACCATATCGAGTCTGTTAACACTGAAAGTTGTGATTTTCAGAGGGTCAAGGTACAGAATGTTACATATACAATGTGTGTGCAGTTGCATATGCATGTTCATAGACATGACATGAGTTCAACAAATATAATGTCAAAAATTTGACTCTGTGCCATTTGTTTCAGGCAGTTATTTGGCAGAAGACCAGGGTGTCAGATCACAAAATGGCCTGTATGTCAGTTCTGGGAACAGCCGTTATGAGCAGTATGGTACCTTTTCAACACTCCTGCGAATATCCTGAGGTGAGTTTAAACTTCCTTCTCCCAAATTCACTTCAGATCTGTCAATGAAGAGAGCTAAAGAAAAATTCAAAAAGAAGGAGACATCAGAAAAGAAGATGCATCTCCAGATTGACATCTGATTAATGCATATGATTCTATTACTGTCCTCTCCATAAAATTAATTGGTTTGGTGATTGAAAATCCACTCCAAGAATCATCTCGTCAGGACTCATGTGGCACTGATCAAATGGCAGTAAAAACAGTTGTGATGACAAATGCAGAATTGCTGATTGCTCAGAGCTGTCTCAGTTGGGATTCCTGGCCCACAGGCAGGTCGTGCTCTGATTAATATCTAAGCATTTAGATTGTTCTCATCTTCGTGGCCTCTTAGCCTTGTAGTCTAAAGAGTATCCCCTCAGTTTCAGTGGGGGCACCTGAGCAGTGAAAGAAGCACATACTTAGAAGGGCAAGTTATGCAAAATTTCCACCAACCATGTATTTAAAGGAAATACTTCCTAGTTTTCAAAAAATTTAGTGTTCTTGACTTCTTTTGCCCTTTCTGAAAATGAGGGAATTCCCCATGATACCCTCCTTTGTCTTATGTTTTCAAAAATGTTTTACTCTACTTCTGTTTTTGTTGGGAGACGTTTTTATTAAAGGGGAATCTTGCTATCTTGGAACCTTCTAAGCTGCATTTTCCTGTATCATGTAGTAATAAACCTTGACAGGATGAGATGAATCACTGTAAGATTGCAATGACACAACTTACCAGTGCTGCATTCAGCATGTGCTTAATAAGATTATTCAGACTTTATAAAGTCTGACTGTTCATATGTACAGTTCAACAGCATTATTCAGACTTAAATCTTGAGTTTGCCTGAATGCTTTTATACATGCAGTAAAATGAGGGGGAACAAAGCAAGGTCACTTCTTGTACTTCACAAAGTTTTAGTTGTTTATGTCTGAATAGAACATCCAGAGCTATTCTTACCTGAGTGTAGCTTGGATGTGCCCACAGGACAGGTGCAGGGAGCTCCAAAGGGAAGAGAAGGGGGTATTTAGAAGGGACTAGCTTGGAGGAGGCACTCAGGTTCTCACATTACTTCTCTGCTATATCATGAGGCATCCATATTCCTTGAATAGAAGTTGGAGAACATTCCATCTCTCTCTCTGTCTCTAAATAGTGTGTAAAATACCATGTGCATCATTTATAGGTGTATAAGTGATCCATGCATAATGTCGACGTTCAGAAACTGTTTCTGACATTTCTAAACTAGGCAGCCAAACACTACAAAGTGACAGAGTTAAGTTGCCTGTGTAACAATTTTTTTTTCTCCCTTGGGTGCAGGTATTGGAACAGGTATTCAAGGGCAAGGCGTATACTGCTTTTTTTCCTTCCCATTAGGTCCATGTCATTTTTGCTATACAGAGCAGAGGACAGCTCTTTAATTCTTTTAACTCCTACTTGTTCGTTGTGTAGCTTCCTGCTCCTTTGCTGGAAGGTCTCCTCTGAAGACAAAACTAATCTTGCTGTTCCCTACTGCAGAGTTAAAACTTGAACAAGTGATCCAGGGATTTTAAAGACTGGCCTTCTTGGAAACATCTTCATTATGAGCACTGAATGAAACAGGAACATATCTCAAATTAGCTTTGAAGCATGCAAACTCGGGAGCTACTTGTAAAATAAAAAGAAAACTAAGAAAATAAAGAGATGACACAACTTTTTACAAGGCAGTATTTAAGCTTTTCAGATCTCCAGTCTTGTAAACTGATAGATTTATTTGGGCTGAAAACTTTCACACAGGAAATTCCCTAGTCTCTTCTTTTCCTATGAAGGTTAAGTTTAGCAGCTACATGTGCCACTGGGAGAAAGATAAGTATTAAAGAAAGGCATTCTGCTGTCCACCCATCACAGATATATTTTAATACATATATAAGTTGAGGTTTTTATAATTTTGAAAACAGTTGATTAGTATGAAATTAAAGTTTCATTAATATTTTTCAGTCTCTGTAATTTTGTCTTTTTATTGCATATACTTTCATATATGAAAATTCTACTAAGACTAGTTTTATAAGTTGTAGATAACTTTTAATGAGCATACTGATATTCTACATGGCTGTAAATAGTAACAGCAGTCAGCCATTTCTAAATCTGGCAACTTGTTAAATGAGTTATTTAGAGACTTTCAGTTTTGCTTTAATGTTTTCTGTATATAAAAATATTGTTTGAAGTGAAAGACACGCACAAATATTTGTGAATTAGAAAAAGAGCTTGAAGCATAGAGGAGGAACGTTGAGGGAGGATGTGCTAAAGTTGCAGAGTAAAATCTAGAAGTGCTGCATGTTGTTTTCTGATAATCATCCAACAGATACTTGACACCTCTTTAATTTGACCAGTGGTGTTTGGTTCTGTGCGACGTTGCTGACCAGAACACGCCAGCTTTAGCACAGAATGCTTGGTACAAGGTCAGGAGGGAATAAGGGAGCACATGAGCAGATAGCTGATGTGACGTAGATGAATGGGAAGGATAGGCCAAATCCCATGGATTTTAAATTCCATTTCAAATGCATGATAATTTGGATTTTAGTAAATACAAGGGGTTCTGCCAAAAGCAGAGCTTATGAGGACTCATTTCCGTGTTCAGTGATCCACCCTGCTACCAGAACATTCTCCAGACTTTCCCATGTCTCCAAAATCCCCATCCTCATGCTGCCCCAGGGTTCTTTCACCTGTTAGTTTGGGCAGGTGGCAGAGGGCAATGTGTGGGGCAGGATGTGGGCTGCCCAGCATGTCAATTCTTGCATGCTGCTGGTTCCTGTCTTTTGAAAAGTTACAGTTGCCTTTTCCTTAGTGAGGTCATTATCTTGAGGCTGTTCTCTCCAAACAGCTGTCAGTTATCACAGGAATTGTGGAAATACATCTTTGGGATTTCTGCTTCTTTATCAGTTGATTTGAAATCCATCTAACAGTTGCAATGTTGCTTAGTGGGGGGAGGGTGAAGAGATAGGATGGGCAGCACAAGTCATCAGCCTTATTTTGACCTGAAAAAACCTGTTAAGAGTCTCAACAGAAAAATCTTAAAACTTGGAGTTCATGTTAGGTACACAAATCATGTGGTGTTTCCAAGGCTCCCTGGCAGTGCTATGCTCACAGGTTCTGCTGCAGCCTGTGAATCGTGGGTGCTCAGCACTCTTGAGAGTCAGATGATTTGGATACAGGTGGCGTAGGTAAATTTAGGTGCCCTGAATAAATGCCCTATGACAGGCTATTTAAGGTGCTCTGCACGTAGAAAGGGAGGGATTGTGTGTTTTGGGCTTTCCCTGTAGGGGTGGTTCACTGCTGCCCTGGCCAGGTTGGGCAGCACTCTGTGCCTTTGGCTTGGACAGGGCTTACGTTGGCAACCCCGGAGTCAGCACGCCAAGAGCTGCTGGTCTGGCTCTCCACAGCCTCAGCTCCAGGCAGCATCCTGCTGTAACTGGCAGTCCAAATGGGAAATATCTCAATAAATTGATCAAGGGAAATAGATACAAACCCATCTTTCTCAGCCTCTTCTTTTTTTCCTTTAGCTGCCTTTATCCTTGTATATTGTAACTGTCAAGAAGCAGTGCATGCGTTTGAATGACTTGGACTCCTGTACAATTTTGTTTTACTATCACACCTCTATTAAAAAAACATTTTGGGTTCTTTAAAAGACTTTTGCACTGTATTTGTTTTATCATTGCAGATAAATCTTTCTGGATTTCTCCCAAAAGCTGAGTCAGACAGTTCTTTGACAAGCCTTTCAAGCTCAGAAAGGAGTTTCATTTTTATAAATAATCGTCCAGTTCTTCAGAAGGAGATACTGAAGGTAACATCCTCTAGCTTGTAATTCGAGGAATAGAAATGTAATTTCTTTGAAGACAGAGACATCTAAGCAACCTACAACTTTTTTTTTTCCCCACATGCAATAATTAAGAATATCACAGGTGAAGATACTAGCATTTACAACAGAAAGCCCTTCCACAGATCTGACTCTGCTGGTGCCTCAGTTCCATTTCATCTGCTGCAGTCAGACCACAGAGCTGGAGGTTGTGGTTTTGGCTATTTAACAAAACTAATTTCAGATGCTCTGTGCAAGACACCAGAATACTTGGTTCTTTATTGTATTAATCTGCAGAAATCACCTGTGCAATTTCCCATAAGGGAACTTTACGTAGTTTCTTGTAAGAGAATTCTTCTGTAAAACAGTTTTGGTTTTGTCCACTTCCAGCTGTGGGCTTCTCAAGCAAACACCCATGCTTTCCCTTTAAATTTGTGTATGCCTTGGGTAGAAATGAAAGTGATAGTGCAGCAGCACTGGCTAGGCATTGTGTAGGCAGAATTTGATACTCTTGGGTTTCTCTCGCTACTGAACCTTGCAGCACTTCACTTGGAGCAGCCTTGCTGTCCTAATCCTTGTCATCACCAGGGAAGAAAATCACGTTCATGCCAAAGTGTTTTATGTAGGTTTTAAAGTGGACACCACGGTAGTGTTCAATTGGGAAGCAAAGCTTTGTAGATGTAAACCCTGAACTTGTGTTGGTATGTTAAATGCAGAATAAGGGTAATCCATCTCCATGCATTATTTGATGTGCCTGGCTCTTCTAGCAGTTCAAAGCTCAGCTTGAATCCCATGACAGAGATGGTTCTTTAATGAGGGCAGGGAAGCCTGGATTCAAGATGGAGTTCAGCATACTACCATACAAAGTAAAAATACAGTGCCCTGCCTGGAAAATAGGCTATATATCACTTTTACCTCCATGCTATGAAGGCATGGAGACCACCAGGAGCTGCCCTTTTGGTGATTATTCTGGCATACATGTATTTGAGGACCTTTTAAGCGTCTCTTCAGAAACCAACAAAACTGGCAAACCAGTTATGCTTTTATAATGTCAAATTTTGTTTCTGTGCCTTTTTGTCTGTATTATTGCCTTTACTGACATCTCTTTATTAAATCAATGTCTAGTTAATTCGACAGTACTACAGTCAGATGACACAAAAGGACTGTACTCGTTTATATCCTGTTTTCTTTTTGAATATTACTGTACCTGCCTCTGCTGTGGATGTGAATATAACACCTGATAAAACACAAGTTTTGCTGCAATATAAGGTAATTAACATTTTACTGTGTTTTTGAGTTGTCAGTCTTTAAATAAGTGTGATAAGGGCCTTGGGACTACCCGAATGTTCAAATGTAAACAGTGCCACTGGGTTTTTGGGGTTTTTTTGGTTACATGACAGCTTGCCTTTGTCAGAGGACTGTTTTGATGGAAAAGTACTGAACAGGCTGAGTGGGAGATTCTTCAAAATGAGTTTCCCAGTTGATTTAAAAGATTTTTAGATGCTGTTAGATATATGCGTGTACCACTTTGGTTTCAAATGGCTTTACAGTGAGAGAAGCTAAGTGGAATTATGAAATGTGGCCCTACATAAATCTCATGCTTAACTTCATATGTGAACCAAGTAATCAATATTTAAACACCACTATTAAGGTGAGGGTGGGCAGGAGGGGACTTGATTTCTCAACAAAGCACTATTTTGTCATTATGTGTATAGATTATTGATGACATCAATTAAATGGCACAAAAATTAGAAAGGTTGCATTGGTGGTTATAATGTGCTTATTCAAAGTGAATATAGGTAATCACACCAGTATGTTAATCCTCTTCTTCATGAGAACCTTTTGTATTTGTCTGTGTTACTCTTGTAAATGTACTGCCTGTTGAGTGTCACTTGTATGAAAACTAACACAGCATTTTTAGATTTGATCTAGTTTTCCTTTGTCATCAGAAAAAGGGCTGGAGTTTCTTTTCTCTCTTTTTTTTCTTCTTTTTAAAATTTATTTTTGTTTTTTAGGGGTTTGGGTTTTTATCTTACTCATTTCCATCACTTGGTGCAAGGTTGATTTGGAAACATGCACCATAAAAGCACCTACATGAGCACATTCACATGAAGGTGGATGTTGCTGGTGCACCTGTTTTGGCTGTAAACTTCTAACTCCGTGTTAGGTAGGAATAGCTTTACCTGATTCTCGTTTAAGCAGTCAGATCCCTGTTACAAAGAAAGCATTTAATTGGTTTTGTGATATCAGAGTAAGCTAGTGAAGCAGAATACATGTCACAAAATATTTGAGGCGGAAAGTGTCCAGTTCAGTGTCTTTTGGAATGTGTGAACAACTGAAGTGCAATAATCTGTCCAGATTTGTCTAAAACTTATTCCAAATAAGAGCATTTTGCATATTGTTCTATATTCATTGGTATCTGGCAGTTACATTTTCACTTGTTACATTTTCACAAGTTACATTTGTGTGTGTGTATTTTCTGTTTTGTTTCTTCTTTTTTTCCAGGAATCTGTCTTACTTGCAGTTGAAAATGTGTTGAAATCACTGTATGGGCCACTACCTGCTACAGTCCCTGGTGAAAGTAATAAAACAGATGTTACCTCAGAAGACATGTTTGTTCACAGAACAGACCAAACAGATGTGGCTGTTAATGAAATGGGACCATCTGGAAATGATGAGCTACATGCTCATACTTCATTCCTTTCACTCAGCAGTGATGTGCAAAACTGTCAAGCAGGAAAAAACGCAGAGATCTGCTTAAATCATCAGACATTTAGTGGTGATAATGTACCCAGTCACCTGAACAAAAGAGAGGTTTCTAAGAGTGTTGCCTTTCCAGACAGTTCCTTAAATTTATTGCATGAGGAGGAGCAGAATGGACAGAATATGGCTGATATTCAAAGTAATAGTGTTCCTGTGGACCCTGAGTCTAAAAAAGCCGATGAGCATCTTTTGAGTTCTGATAATACTGATGAAATAGATAAAAATGAGGAAGCCTTAGTCCCTAAGGACTTACCTGAAATCTCTGCTGATAGTTGGAGTATGGGAAGTGGATTTAAAGACAGTCTGGGAGACAAGCTGGAACCAGTTAAGATTTTGATTCCTGGAGCTGGAGGGACAACCAATAAGCAAAATGAATACACTGGTGAAAAAAGCAGTGATCCACAAATCTCACATCAAAGCATAAAGAAAAAAAATGTGATAAGTGAAAAATTCGGACGTGTGACAGCTTATGACTTAATTAATAGCAGAATAATAAAGAAACCAAAGTCTGCATTTGAATTTTTCACACACGAATGTCGTCCAAAATTGATAGATGATAATCCAAAGACCAGCATGAATGACATCCTGCTGACAATTGAAGAGCAGTGGAAGAATTTGAGTGAAGAGGAAAAAAAGAAGTAAGTTCAGGCCATGTCCTGCTTCTGAATCTGGAAGCTACCAAAGTGTCACTTGTAATGAATTTTAAAAATTGTAACTTTCCGGTTATTTATGAAAAAATAGAAAAAGACTTTTGACTTTTCAAGATCAGAATCAGTATTGTGAGTTGTCACGTTTTGCTGTGTGCAGTTGTGCACTGCTGATTGGAATTACTCGTTTTGCTACTGCTGTGCAGCAGTTAGGTTAGAGACAGCAGTAGTTAGGGACAGTTCTGCTGAATAGTTATTTAAGATAACAGGCAAGAAAGTGACTGTTTGAATCCTACGAACTTCTAAGGGCTGCCTTTACCAGGTCACTCCCAATGCACTGTCCTTGAAAACCAGCTCAGTGATGGGTGAGGCACTGTAGAGTTCTTCAGAGGTTCTTCAACTTTTATTGCTATAAAGTGAGAATTCTTTTTTAGGAACTTTGGTACTTGAACATTCGGTAAATTCCATTCCTCTGAACTTAGTTTGTATCCCAACCTAGGACACCTCAGAACTGTATTTGCAAAACCCAGTCAAATAACACAAGGAATTACTTTTTCCCCTAAACAGCTATTTTAATCCTGGTTCAGAGATCATGTTACAGTCTAAATTTTAATCTGTTTCAAACAAGACCAAGTCTTTTCCTAGGTTGCAATCTGAGTAGCTAAATTCCATATTTTTCTAAAATGAATTGTCTCTGAGTTTTTGAAATCCATCTGCAAGAAAAGAAAACATTTTAGGAAAGCATCTGCATTGTTCTGAATGTCAGCTATATCAGGGTTAAGTGAAACCTTTTCACCTAGCTTCTGATTTACCTAATTTCAAGTTTACTATGCAAGCAGCATGCTATGGTCACAAACCCATACATGAGAAAGTGTTGTGTCCTTCTCTGCATAAGCAGAAATATTAATGTAATAGTAGAAATCTACTCCAATTATATTCATGCTTTTAATGAAATGAAACAAAAGGTTCTGCCAGCTGTTTCAGAAAATTTTAATTTGCTCTGCTTTAGCTTTTGAGATTTCATGGTTGCTTTCCTGGTACAACTGTTATGTTAAAGAGTGTGCCTACAGATTAACTTTGCATTAGTTCAGGAAGGAGACCTCTCTGGTAATCAAATTTTCCTTATATGTAGGATTGAATGCAATATATTATACATAGTATATATATTTTCCTTATATGTAGGCTTGAATCCCATGGATGTTGAAGGAAATTAAGAATTCACCACTAGTCATATCTATAGATATCAGCTTCGGTTTGCCTTTCCACTTCTATTCTCTTAAAATTGCCTCAGAGAATAACAAATAGGAAGAGATATACAGACAACTTTTCCTGCAAAGCAGCAATCCAGAAGGACTTGTGGCAGAGAACATAAGTCTTGCCTCCAGGTACTCTGGATAAATTGGGCCACCTAGAGGTAACAACAAATGTATATACATCAGGGCAGCCCAAGTGCCACAGCTCTACTTCATGTATCCTTGCTGGCACAACCCCATGCTTCCTGGGCTCTGGTCCTCCATCCTTCAGGGATAAAGTCCTGCCTTGTGTGATGGGTGTGCATGGTTTCAGCATCTCTGTTTCTCTCTGTGGCCCCTCCATCGGGTCTAAATTAATTTAAATCCCTTTTGGGAGTTGTACAAGCACCAGATGTCTCGCAGTGACACAGGATGGCCTTTTCAAAACAAGCCAGCATTTATTACACAACCGGAATGTCCAATGTTATGGTCTTTAGGTTATAATAGCAGAGGAAAGCTCCGTGCATGTCCATGCTGGCAGCATCACATATCCCCCTGCTTTGCAAAGGATTTCAGTCCTTGCAGTCACTCAGCTCTTACTTAATAGAGCTTGCATATGTTTCTGGCCTTAATGTTTCCTGCTTATCAGGCTCAGGTAGGAGTGGAAGAAATCCCTCCAAGTGCCATAACAGTGGCAGGAGTAGTTACCCTGAAGGTGTAGGAAAGGTTCAAAGCTACACACATTACCATGGGACTAACAAATCACCTTGTCAGCACTCTGCAGTAATTCTTCATGAATAGATTTGTGCCTTGGGAGAAACATTTTTTCAGGTAGCATGGGCTTTGCTGTCAGAGTTTGCTCCAAATGCTCAAATTCAGATTATTTGTTTCATAAGGGCTGAGAGACTTATAGATTAAAAGGGTTTTTTTAGTATACTGATTATTTTGTTTGGGTTTATGTTGCAAGGGGAAAAGAATATATCGTGGATCCATTTTTCTAGTTAAATCAAAGCTGCCTTTGAAACTAGACTTCATTATAGTCTTCCACTCTGTGCTTACACCCAGTTTTGCAGATTTCCTTGGCTTTAGGTTTGGTGTCAGAAAAGAATCCTGAATTTGCAGTCTTAATTCACAAAGCAGAGAAAAGCTGTTCTTGGAGCATTTGTTGATTATATGTTCCTCTGTGGAAGGATTTTCAGAAAGGCAATGGTGTTCCCTCATAGTTTGTCAATCTTCAGTTTTTCTTTGGTTCTGAGCAAATCACTGATAATGAGGTGTATGAATTTGGAAGATGCTCGCAATCAAAGTTTGTAAGGCTGGAATTTTTCTGATGGTAGCCTAAACTGACAGGCAAGTTGGACTTCATTTGGAAGTGCTTTCAGTTTGGATTATCAGTGATCACTGAAAGCTCAGTTCTCTTGCACTTAAATCTTTTTATGCATCACTATTAGGTCTATTCAAAACAAAGTACTTATCGATCTGGTCAAAGCTGTAAATGAATTTGGGATTAAAAAAAAATCCTGTTCAAGTGATTTCATCCATTCATTTTAAAAGGAGCAGATGTTTTTTATCTTAATGTTTGCTCCATATTTTCTAGGACGTGATTTATTGCAAGAAACTATTTAAGCTGACTTTTTTAGTTAACTAAATATTGGTACCATATGTGAATGCTAGCACATCATAATTAATTGCAAATGGTGACCCTTTTGTTGACCTTAATTTTCCAGCATGCATACACATAATTGAATCAAACTGTTCCAGCAAGCAGCAATAAATAAGTATGACCAGCTAAAATACTTATTTCCAATACTAACATATGATAGTACTACTTTTTTTTTGGTTTTGTTTTAATTGAAGATTAGACTGGTTTGAATTACCTTCTAGAATTCAGAATATCAAATAAGGGCAAAAAGAGGGAGTTCAGCAAATCACACTCTCTGCTTTCAGAAAAGTGAAATTCATATTCAGTAGACAAGCATAAACCTGGGACCTATGAAAGTTTAGCTATCTGCCTGACATTTATAAACTCATTAAGAATCCATTCATGTTGTAGAGTTTAGTATGTAGTAATGTTTTGACCATTTAGACAGCTTTTAGGAGTAGTTTTTTATTGACTGTTTTTGAAAAATCTGTAAGATTGATTATTAGTTACAGAATTCTGTGATAATCATACATATTCTGTATTCTTACACTTCATATGGCTAATTTTAGGCCATTTGAAATCAAATATGCTTTTATCAAGTAAGGCGTGAGGCTTGGGAAATTATTTAAGCTCCAAACTCCTGCCAGCCGCATGGCCTCCCCTGGAAGTCTGTAGAGCTCTAGAAGCTTAAATGACTTTGTGAATTGAGCTGGGTGTGCCTGTGACACAAAACTCCTGCCAAAACTCTGTATTTGATTGCAAATTAAACAAGGGACTGAGGTGAAAAGACCGTTGCTGTAGATCTTTAAATGATGCAGTCTCTTGCTTACAGTAAGAGTTCCTCCCCCTTACAGTAATTCAGGTTTTGCTGGCTGTCTTGATGAAGGAAAATTCCCAGCTTGTGTTCAAGGTGTGATGTAATAGAGGCACAGTCGCCGTCTCCATTGCAGTGGGCAGCGTATTGATGCAGATACTTGAATGGACCGTGGACGTGGTTATTGGCTGTTGAAATGGTTACCTTGCCTTCTGCTTTAGTGTGTTAGGAGCTGGAGTCTGGAGCTTTTTATCTGCTGATGCTACTGGTTTGTTTTCTTCTTTAAGTTATGAAATAAAAGCCACTAAGGACCAGGAACGGTACAACAGAGAGGTCAAGAAAGCCAATGCACAGCCGATACACCGACCAGCAAAGGAGGCAGAAAAACACAAACCCAAGCTAAAGAGTTCTGCATCTGACCAGCAGAAGCTTGACAAGATATTCCACAACCAGATGGAAAAGAAGGGGAAACTGGAACAGCCTGTGAAAATTGTCACAGTGCCTTTTTCTCTGAGCTCCTGTAGACTTCACCTTCAGAGACAAGAGAAGAATGCTTCCCATGAACACGAGCTTTTCCTGATCCGTCGTCAGAGCTTTCCTGATGTGTGGATACTTGCTACTGAAAAAAATCTGAAGTTGCTGAATCCATACAGATTGGAAGAGGCCCTGCTACGTAAGAGATTATTGATGAACCATAAGCTTCCAGTAGAGAAACTGGACAATCCAATTGTGTTAATGGACAGGTATAGTACTATTGAGCAAAAATGTGTATGTTACTGGAAGCATCATTTGATAATTATTTACAGTAAACTCTGGCAAAGCCCTCTTTGCTAATGCTGTGCTTATTTGTGCAGTCACTTATCTATTAAAACAGATTTTTGGTTTTTATACTTCTGTCTTGATGTAATGAGCACACTTGGTCTTATTCTAGTTGAAATAATATGATTTTGACCAGTTTCATTAGTAGTGAAGCAAATACAAATTCCCTCCCCCAACAGAAAATTAAATGCTCCACATTTTCACAACTTTACTGTAGCTGACTTCCCCCCAAGAATTAGGAAGTGGCTGATAGAATTATTATTACTGTATACTTAAGCTTGGTCACTCACTAAGATAAGTGAATAGTTCGCATTTTGTTTCTTTAAACAGATTGCTTTTTCGAAGTATTTTAAAAAATCATGATCACTCCTTATCACTTGCTACCTTTTTCTGTGGTTTTTGCACACTTGTAATTTTCACATAAGGGATGTTGGTTTTTAACACTTGGGGGATTTTTTTTTTTCCAGTCTTATTGGTGGATCTCAGTATATGGCAGCTCTTCATGAAATGCAGAAGAACTACCATAGTTCCCATGGATCAGGTTATTTGTCAGATCCAAGGCTTGTAGCAAATGGATTCCAGATAAAAGTGATAGAAGGTATGATGGTTTTAAAATCTATTAGTTGCATTGGAGCTTGTTTCTTATGATTTAATGGTTTAAATTACTGTTAATGTGGATCATATTATTCTACATCATCTTGTCTTTTAAAGCACTAGCATCTTACTTCCCTTAACACTGAGATTTTATTTCTTGGCAAAGAATGTAATCTTCTGCACAGAACATCGAGCAGTGGAAACTGATGACTAAACAGAAAACTTTAATAGTATTTCAAAGAATGCTCTGAAATCCATGTTTTCTGCACTTCTTTCTTCTTTTCTCAAAATGCTCAATACCCATATCCTTAAGTGCTATTCTGACATCATTTAGATTAGGTAAGAATTCCTTAGCCCAGGCACCTTCTTC
This sequence comes from Ifrita kowaldi, assembly GCA_013398055.1. Classification (NCBI taxonomy): domain Eukaryota; kingdom Metazoa; phylum Chordata; class Aves; order Passeriformes; family Cinclosomatidae; genus Ifrita; species Ifrita kowaldi. Next base: position 40,581 of record VZRS01013122.1, on the reverse strand, counting down.
CATGGTGTTACTTGCAGAAGCTTCTGCACGTATGTGCTTTAGCTGACTACTCCTGTACTGCTGAGCAGTTGAGGAGGTCCAGTAAGGAGCTGGATCCTGGTTAATGTCGTACTTTCCTATCAAAATTGTGACACAGAGTCTAAAGGGGCTGGCAAAGATCACCACACCTTTTCTCAGAGTTTGATCTGAACATACTTTGGAGGGAGTGTACTTTTCAGTACCTCTTTGTTGATCACGGAATAAATGCATTTCATGTAAGATTCTTTTACCTTATCAAGAGAGTTCAAGTGTTTTTACATCTTTCTGAAGAATGATTTCTAGGGATGCGTTGGAAACACAGGGGCAACCCACTGTTGGTTCTGCAGATCACGAATTCTATAGCAGAATTCCAAGAAAAGCAAACGTCTTTGGGGGTAGCACCTAGCTGACAGCTCAGGGAAAAGACTGGCCATAAGAGCTGTTAGAAATGCTATAGCTTCATGAGTTACAGATCCCCACATATGTACAGTGATGACAGATGTACTGTAACATATGGGATCTTTTAAGGGTAGGTACAAAAAAGGGATGTAGACCAACTCCTTCACTCACAGGCTGGCTCTTGTGAAGAACAGAGCCAAAGCTGTTTTCCTTACTGAATCGTGCACAGCAAAAACAAGGAAACTTCTTTCTGATTGACTAAATCTCTACATAAATAACACCACCTTTGTAGGAGTGGTGTTCATGGTAATAAATCATGGAGTGAATGATTAGGGAAATAAAGCATGTACTGTAAGAGGCAGCTTTTACATGGTTTATTCAGACTAGCAAATCAAAAGCTGAGGAGCTCTATGATATGTCCCTAGGCAAATATGGGAGAGAGGGATTGTGGCTTAGCAGTTATGCTCACAAATGGTTTTTTACCTCCCGATATTCTAAGTTTGCTTGAAATTTAGTTAGTGTAAACTAGATGTGAATAAATTGAATATGAAAATTTGAAGACAATTTCATTTTCCTCCTGGGTGAAAGGTTTAATTTCTAGTTTATTTCTAGGCAACAGTGGAGAGTTGTTGACCGATCTCGTGGTACTACATATGTGTGTCATGGTTTAACCTCAGCCAGCAGCTCAGCCCCACACAGCCACTCATTCACTCCCCCCTCAGCAGAATGGGAGAGAGAACTGGAAGGGTAGAAGTGAGAAAATTTGTGGGTTGAGATATAAGGAGAGTTTAACAGGTAAAGCAAAAGTTGTGTACAGAAATGAAACAAAAAAAGGAATTAATTCACTGCTTTCCATGGGCAGGCAGGTGTTCAGCTATCCCCAGAAAACCTAGGCTCCATCCCATGTAATGGTGATTTGGGAGCACAAACATCATCACACCAAACATTCCCCACTTCCTCCTTCTTGCCCCAGTTCTGTGTGCTGAGCTTGATGCCACATCAACGGGTCTGGAATATCCCTTTGGTCAGTTGGGGTCAGCTGCCTGGCTGTGTCCCCTCCCAACTCCTTGTGCACCCCCAGCCCCCTCACTGAGGAGCAGAAAGGGCCTTGATGCTGTGTAAGCCCTGCTCAACTGTAACAAAAACATCCCTGTATTATCAGCACTGTTTCCTGCACAAATCCAAAACACAGCCCCATGCTAGCTACTGAGAACAAAGTTGGCTGTCTTGGCCAAAACCAAATGGGAAACTACTTTTAAGACAGCTTGGTTAGTTTAAGAGCAGCATTGTAACACACATAATAGCAAAGGACTTGACACACTAACTGGGAAGTAGTCTTCCAATTCTGTGTTCCTAAGATGTAAATTTAAGAAAATGAAATCTCAAGGAAACTGTTCTCATTTGGTTTACAATAAGTGAAAGTACTTTGTATGCACTGTGGAGGTTTATGAACCGTAGGAGTAGCCCAGTGAAGAATGGGAATCTAATTCAGTTCTTTGTCCCAGTCTTCTATTTTAACTACTTGAGTGAAAAGTTAATAACATGTGAGTCTTGTCAGTCATGTTTATAAGCTTCTGCTGATGACATTACAGCAGTTACAGCCTCTTTTATTAAAAGAGCATACCACTACAGATGAAGGTAGAATTACCAGCAAACAAATGGAATTTCTCCCAGCTTTTTTCCTACTGACCTAAGGATTTCTACTCAATCAGTCCCTTCTCTTTTTCTTAAACTTGTCCCTGAAATACACTATCTTCTACAAATACTTGTTAGAGCTGATTTTTAGACACACAGGTATTCATTTTTAACTCTCCTAATGTGTCCTTCTCTGGAAATTTCACTAAGCAGTGTAAAGTTATTTAATTCATAGATTCTTGTGTAATCTTTACAGATAGGGACCTGCATACCAGGAGTCATTTGTCCCACTTAGACCTGAATATTCTGTAGGACTTCTTAACCCTGAGAGAACCAGTTTGTTCCATGAAACATCTTTCACTATCCTTATAAGAAGCATTACTTTTTTTCACTGTCTGCATTCAGTGTCTGTTTTTGTGGGGTTTTTGAAATTCAGACACATCCTGAAAGAGAGGCATTCAGATGATGTTGAACTAGAATTTGCTTAAGAAAGGTTTTGTTTCTTCCGGATACATTGTTCATTCTTTGGGCCAGAGGTTCCTACTTTGGATGGTGGATGATAAAGTCACAGCTTGCTGTGGAGAGGTCCTAGAATGGAAATGTGCACTTAACCCATGGTAACTGGAGAATTTCTCCTTAGCAGCATCCATAGGAGCACACCAGAACCCATTCTCTGTGCACACAACCTTTGTAACTAATTTTTTCCCAACTTTGTGGATTAATTGCATCAGTCCTATCAACTGTTTCTCCCTGTCAGGGTCCACTGTAGCATATTCGAAGGTTTGTATTTTCCTTTGGTACTTCTGCCCTGATATGGTCACATTAGATGTTCCTTTCTGACTGCTGATTGATTTCTCATTAATAGCCACTTATTAGCACTTACTAATACGCATTCCTTCATTTTTCACCCCGAGTGAAGCGTTTCATTTTCTGTACTAGAAAGTTTACTTTTTCTGGCAGAGAGATCCCCTTACATCACAAGCAAATTTGTTGATTGATTGATTGATTGATTGATTTCTTAAGGTTTTGAATTTCATTCAAAAGTGCAAGTGGTATTTCTGATAATTTCTTCTCACAAAATAGCAAGCCTTTCTGTTGATTCATGTGAATAAGGCTGTGATGCCATCACTAGCTCTAAGATACCTCCCAAAACAAGAATAAAGGGAATTGAGCTGCTCCAATTCAATGTTCAACAGTTGTAGTCATGGAAGAGGCTTTCCTTGACCCATAGTGGTCTCTGAAGAGGACTGTTGGTCTAGTAGGTTGCACTGATTATTTGTTTAAATCTCTACAGATACTCTGCTTCCAAAGAAGAGAAGGACCCAGAGTACTGCTGCCCACTACCATATATTAAGTCTGCTCATAATACTCAGATACTAATTTGGAACACTGGACCTCTTGCCTTTGGTATTGTGCACCCCACTAGGACAGTTTACTAGATGACTGTAATGATTTAAATTTAAATATAGGACCATAGATTTATTCCTTATTTCCTTGTGGTGTTGGGGTGTTTTACAGAACAGTTTATTTATTTAAGAAAACCCTGAGAAGCTGCCTGAATTTGGAAGGTGAATTTGGTAATCCCTTTGCTGCATTAAGTTTGTATCTCAACTGATCTCTTTAAAAAATGGTTCTTTGCAGTTTAGAATCTTACCTTCTGGCAACTTGTACACAGAGGGGCTTTTAATGAAGATTTTCATTCTTATGGTTTCTTACTTGAAAAAAAACCCACCCACAAAGTATTAATTTTTCCTTATATGGATGACATGTAAGGGGCAGTGTCATTCATAGGATAAAAAATGAGTAATTCATTAATCGTGCATTAATTTTGGGATTAATACTCAGAAATTCAATCTTACTCCTTTACAGTTCCTGGAACTCAAAGAAATACAACTATGTTATGTAATGGCCAAGATCTTTTAGCTAGTGGGGTGGTTCTGAGTTTTAGTTACTCTCACAATTTACCAGGAGTCTTTCTCACAGGCCTTGCTCTGAACCCCATGGCAACATGTGGCACCAGATACTCTACTCCTAGTAGGTTTTTGAAAGGTCTTATTAGCTGTTTTCTTCCTGACAAGAACTCAGTTCCACATGGAATTTTGTTCTTGTTCTGCCATTTTGGTGGGAAAACTGCTTAAACTTCTGTATTTTCACAAATGCACTTTCAGATGTTTATTTTTACAAGAGTATGGGAGTTGCAGGCCTTACTTACCTGTCTGCCTTTTGAATGTGTTCTTGCTATAAAACAGAAAGGTAATCTACCTTTACTCTCTTCAGAGACTCTGTATGACTGCAACCAAAGTTGTTCCAAGTATCCTAGATTTTGGAAGTGCCCCATCTGCTTCATGTTTTTGGTAGACCTTTGAAAGATCTTTGTATTGTCTCCCTGTTTCTCTTCGTATTAACTGCTCATCAGTCTAAGGAGTTTTCAACTAAATTTTTCTCTGGATTGCTCACAGTGAAAAACATGTTGTGAAATAGCCAAGAAAACACTTCTTGCTGTCAGTGTGTCAGTTAAGCAAAATCAATGGTTTCTTTGTGGAATGTGCCAGTTGTTGTATTTTGCAAAGCTGTGACGCTGAGCTCCAGTCTGTCTTCCACTGCCCTCCCACCCCCTCATGTTCTGGCCTTGCTGAGGCTTCAAGTGATGCTACCTTTGGGAGAGCAGTCTGTTTGCTTTTACTTAATAAAGCAAATTACTTAATACTCAGCGTTCTGGGATCTGCCAGGCATTTGTTTGCTCACAGTGACCCCTACGTGCAGGGAACATTTCAAGAAGTAAGATGGATTACTTTCTGTCCAGTTCTTCTTAAGATGTGTTTGTTATATGTGCCTTCACTGCACATCTGTCCGTTTGCCTTTGGGAAAGGCCTAGAGAGGGAAGGAAATTCTTGTCTGGAGAGGAGCTGAGACCAAGGAACACACCTTAGCTGGTATTGTATCAAGGTGGATTTTGGGCCGTGCTCCAAGGCAGGCTTTTAGGGTAGAATTGTCTGCCTGATAGAACGCAGTCTGCCTCATGTAGTCAACGTGAGTATGTACAAAGAATGTGCTTATAATGCCTCAAAGAGCAGTAACAGGTAAATTACCCATTGTTCTGGGTAATATAAACTGCCTCAGCTCTTGTAACCCACCAGTGGAAAATCATGCCGCAATTTAATTTCAGTTTGATTTTGACCATAGACTGGGAGATAGACGGTGTTATAGTGTCACCTAATCTAGGTGGCAGCTGGAAGGGAACAGTTTTTCCTGGCCATCAAGAAGGAATTGTCCAAAGATGATTGTAAATGCTTTGTTTGGAAAGAGAAAGGGGAAATCTGTAACAATGAGAAATCCACATTTTTAAAGTCATTTGAAAGCTAGTTTATTTGTTCATGGAAATACTTTCCTTGGAAGTTGCAAAGTATTTAATAGAAACTGCCATGGCAACTGCTTGAGGACTGGTGTTTGAATACTCAAAAATCTTAATATATATTTTGTCAAAAATTTACAAGTACACTGAGGCTTGGACATCTGCTTATATCATCGAGTGTTGCCAGTGTCAGAGTTCCTGCAAAGACTTGCAGATAAACTTGTTAATCAGAATGCAACTGGGCTACTTTGCAGTTTAAAGAACATTAGCAGAAAAGGAGACTGGCACACAAACAGAAATACCAAAGAAATAAACCTCCATTAGCCAGGGCTTGTATTGTTTGTTCTTACATTAAACACTTTCAAGCCTGCTTTGACTTTCAGATGAAAGAGGAAAATGGTGAAGTTAAATTTGACTGTCAAAATTTGCAGATGGAACAACAGCTATTGTTGAAGATGAAGAGTATATGAGGAAATATTTTGCAAATCCAGAACTTCACTGTCATAGAATTTTAAAAGGAAGCACAGGAAGTACAAGTTTTTAAGCTGAATATCTATAAATACTTGAAACTTTAAAAAGATTGTGTCCTGTCTTTGGTAACATATAGAGGGGTAATTATTGAAAGGTTTTCAAATAAACTAAGTTCTAATTCTAGAGAGAAAGCAGCATAATCAAGTGGTCTGGAATAGTTCCTCAAATCTAATCTGTAATTTAATCAAAAATATGACAAAAATGAAGAGAAAAGAGCTGAAGGAGATTTTTAAAAGAGGCTTTATCTTTTCTCTGTCCCTTACTGACAGGCTTTCCCATGGGGAAATATTAGCATAGCACATCATCTTTTCTCACCTTTACATCTGGCAAACTTTCATATAATTTAACATTTTGCTTTAAGCTGAATCTGAACACAGGTTTACAGTATTATATGAAAATATGTCTCTGCTTGCTGGCCATGATTAGGGAAAGGCAGCTTGAAAAAGAGAAGGACGACAAGGCTAGGTGAAAAACGAAATAAAGTTTTGGCTGTAAAGCAGTGTTGAATAGCTGGAAGAAGGTTACGTGATTTTTGGGGGGAGGGGCGAGGGGGGATTGTTCCCTGTATCAGATTCCTACTGGTCAAAGTATCTCGTGCCGGGAAGCTTAAAAAGGCCCAAGAGCGTTGTTTACCCAGTGACACACCCATATGTAGGAAAAGTTTCAACCTGCACAGTCATCCTGTTCATCTCTGCTCTTATTTAATGACTGTCAAGTAAACAGTGCCTGGACATGGATAACTCAGCTTCATTCTACCAGCTAATGAAACTACATTTTGCTGACTTACGTTGCATATGTATTTTCTCTCACTTCTGAAATATTTCATGTTGTTGTTTGGACTAGGAACAGGAATTATCCCTTGCGACAGTTTGTTAGTTTAATCCACCTTGGAGCAATCAATTTGTCTCCAGCTCTTTTGACTTTACAAAAACCATTTGTGACTCGGGCTGAAGGTTATTTATCCTAGCTGGAGCCATTACACAGGAGTGGATTTATTTTCATCATTAATTAAATTTGTCCATGCTGTCTTTGTGAAGCTTTTTACTTGTTAGACTTGTAGTGGAGGAAAAGGGAAGGTGGCTGTGCAGGTTGGGTTGAGGTTCCTGTGCACCCAGCTTGAATGAGAGGATAGTCTGAAGGACTGAATGAGAATATGTGAGCCTGACCACCAGAGAACTTGCTTCTGACTGGGAGTGGAAAAAAGGATGCTGTACACTAACAACTTCAGTCAATTTTTTTTCCCATAATGTGAATAAGAGAAATCGTGTAGACCTCAACACATGAATAGATACTCTGTTAGAAAGGCTGTTTAATTTTTTATTCATCGTTCCTGCTCAAGAGTAGTACTTGCTCCAGCAGTGATACCATATGAATGATAATATGAAGTCAGTCACAGAGCCTCTAGTTTTATGGGCTTGAGTTTTTCCTCAGATGTGGTAGGAGAAAAAACTGCTTTTTATTTCAGTAGAATTTGAATTTTTTATGATAACATTTGAACTCTACAGATGTTTCAACCAGTTACATAGGAAATAGTGCCAACACTGTTTTAATTATTTTCAAACTAAATTGTGTTTTATTGATAGCTTCTACTTTAATTTTATGTATGTTTAATTAAAGTCACAGAAGGTTTAATTAAAGCTGTGCTCAAGACTGGGAATGCTGCAAATATTTTAAGCATTAAACGGTGCCAGCTAGGATTTGGATTAATGTAAGCTGAGACATTTGTGATGTGAATAAACACACATCATCATAATGAAACATTGTGCAAATAAATGCTTTTCATTCCAAGGGAGGAACAAAAAAGTTTCCTAATTGTATTGGACTAAATTACTAAATGACTTTGCTTCAGTTTAATTTTCATTGAATTTCTAAAGAATAGAAATTAAAGTAGTGCATGGATTACTGTTTTGTTTTTGTATTTTCAGGTGTTTCGGCTACAGAAAGTCATCTCGAAATAGAAGGGATGGCAAATTGTCTGCCATATTATGGAATTTCTGATTTGAAAGAAATTCTGAATGCAGTAGTTAACAGAAATGCAAAGGAAGTATATGAATGCAGGCCTCTCAAAGTGGTAAATTACTTGGAGGTGAGACAGAAGCTTTCTTTCTAAGTATTAGCCAGCTAAACTTGTAATAATTCCTTAAACTGCTTGAAAATCTTGCTTCAGCTTTGTGTTTTAATTGACGTCATTGTGTTCTAAACAGAATTCACTTTTGAAGAAGAGAATATTATATCCTCTCTGAGTTGTATATTCCTTACCAAAATACTTCCATCAGACATACCCAAAAGCAGTCACCCAGTGTGATATAACACATGCCAAAAGCTGACGTTTACAAGGTGTTTCCTCTGTAAGGCACTTTTCAGACTAGAAAGGCATTTCTCCATGTTAGAATACAGAACTGCCACAGAATGGCAGTGACTCATGTTAGTATTGTCTATGCAAATAAATAAGTTGTCCATCCAGAGATAATAACAGCTTGAAGTTTCAGAGACAGCTAATAGATGTGGTACTAGTTAAAGCTGGAGTAACCAACAGTAGTAGTTATCACTTCTTGTCTAGCTGTGTCACTAATGCTCTTTAATACCATTCTCTTCAAAAAGATTACCAAAATATATGTAAAGTCCCTTCTTACTTAAGCATTTGTAACATGCCTTCCTGAATTGGGTTACTTCAAATTGGGAATTAGGCACATATTTGCACAGAATATGTGTTTTATCTTTTAAGCATTATTCTGCAAATCTTTCTGTGTCTTTTGGGGGCAGTAAGCTGCCTTTGCAGCAAAGCATTCTGTTATGTGCTACTGAACCACTCTCATACACTCATGAAAGCAGCTTAAAGAAGGGATAAGTTCATGTTGAGTCAGGAATGGTTTGTAAAAAACCCCAAACAGCTATAAAAGCTGTTATTCAGAAATAAGCACTGAATTTTTTTACTGTTCTGGGAGGTAAACACTGGAAATGCTATTCACTGTCATGTTCAGAATCACAACTTTTATCATTCATTTCATGTTTGAGCTTGCAGCATGTCTGCAGCTTTTGCTGTCAGATGATAGATGGAGAAGAAAGAACAGGGTAATGGCTGAAGCAGCAGCCTTCCAGGGTATAAAACAGTCCACAGTGATCTCTTTCTCACTTGGAGGAGTGGGAAAAAACCTCAGACAAAGAACATGAGATGATTTAGATTAAATCATTATGAATGGTGCTCAGGTTTGTACAGTATGAAGGGAGATTGTGTGCCACACACATTTCTGCCTAGGCAACATGACTTAAGTACAGAAGAGAAGGCAATGGCAAGAAGGCCCGTCTTAGAGGAGGAAACAAAACTTTTTGAAGCTGTTTAGTTCTTTGAGGGTGGGTGCTTTAGCAGTCACTTCTGCTTTTGAATGTTGAGATAAGTGGATGCAGTAGACCATAGCAAATACAACATTAATCTGAGGTTTTGCTAGAGTATTTTTCAAACTGTACTTACTGACTACTTGACTTAATTTATGATAGTTCTAAAGTTTGTGGTGTGAAATGTCTCTTGTGAACTGGTAAACATCTACAGCTGATGCTGGTGAAAACAGGAAATGACATCTTCAGAAACACAAAGCATCTTGAAAAAGTAGGCTAAAAGAGAGCAAACATGACCACGGGGCTGACTGTGCATGCCTCCATTGTAGAAATGTCATGAACTGACCAGTAAGATATGTTTGGGGTTACATTTAGATTTCTGGGATTTCAAATATTTATCAGCAGAAAAGGATGACCTTTAAACAGTGAGTGCTTAATCCCTGCTTTCTGGTAGCCCCAGGCTAAAAAGTGGTACTTTAACACTATTGGGGTTTTGGTTTTTTTTTTCCTTTCCACAGGGAGAAGCAGTACGTTTAGCTCGGCAGCTGCCCTTACACTTGTCAAAAGAAGATGTACGAAACACAATTTACAGGATGAAGCAACAGCTTGGAAAGGAAAATAAAGGCTGCGTTCATGGTCGTCCTTTTTTTCATCACTTAACAGATATTCCAGAAGTTGACAAGCACAACTCCATGGAAATTATTCAGTAAATGGAACATTTTGTTTCGAGTCATACTTCTCTTGCTTAATTTTGATCACTACTCTGTAAGTTCAGTATGTTTAGTGCAAAACTTTTGTATAATGACTTTTCTTTGTTACATGTTCACCTCCTAAAGACTTTATTTAAATAAAAATGCTACTTGAAAGCTGGAAATAAATACTGTAGAGAAACAACTCCCCACTATTTTTTTAGAAAAATTTATTAAAGAAGTGTTCTCAAATGGTTTCATCCTTCTCTTATTGCTGCAGGTTTAAGAAATACCAGTATGTCAGAATTTTTTAGATGTGAAGTGGTTAGAAGTTGCTTTCAACAGAGTATGGCAAAGTTTACTATACTAAGGACATCAGATGTTAATTTTCAAAGGAATGCCAGATAGCTGTAAGTATTTAAATATGGCATTGCCATAAGCAGGTATTTTAGTTAGACTTCTATGGTGTTGTATTTCTATTTGGAAATTCTTAGCTCATGTAAATGAGTATTGACAGTCCAATGTCCAAAAATTCTACACTTACAGAAGTGTGGTTCTTAGAAGTATAGTACACTTCCTAAACTTTAGATCAACAGAAACTGGCCAGTTACTTGAAAGCAGAATGGATCTGAGTCACAGGAGCACACATTAGCACTGAAATCAGATGCCCGTGGTTGTTTATTGGTGCAGTGCTATACACAAACTGTTTGGGGGTGGGAAACATAAACTGTCCTCCCTCGGGGAGAATGTGGCATAACTAGGGCATAGTCTGCTATATAGAGAGCTACTGATTTTGGTAAACTGGTTCATTCTCTTTCTACCAGAACACAATATTTACTCCTCTATTTCAAGTAGTGGCCTACTTCTGTAAACCTACCTCCTTAGGCCTTCTGTGCATAGCAGATGCCTTGTCTCTGGAAGAGTATGTTTTAAAAGTTTCAAGCTCACCTGAAAATTCCTGTCCATCCCCAGCTGTCGTTTGCAAATCTTGGCACTATGAAAATGTGGTGGTAGGACCTAGCTTTGTCTTGTTTCTGTGGCTGCTGGGTAAATGGTTGAAGGTTGCTGAAAGGCCCAAGTGCAAGCTAGTTTGTGGATGGGAGTGTTGGACCAGACAAGTAAATGTAGTGTTTGAGTATGTACTCACTGATGCTGAACTGGTGAACTAATTTAAGAAATCACATCCCGGCCATACATCACAACATGTAAATTCTAACCTGAAAGGCAATGATTATCTTTTTAACAGACCCTGTTGCAATAGGGCAGGAGGTAATGGTTTTTAACTGAAGGAGATGATTTAGATTAGGTGTAAGAAAGAAGTTTTTTTACAACGAGGGTGGTAAAACACCAGAACAGGTTACCCATAGAGGTAGTAGATACCCCGTCCGTGGAGATACTCAAGGTCAGGTTGGATGGGGCTCTAGGCAACTTGATCTAGTTGAAGGTGTCCCTGTTCACTGCAGGGGAGTTGTACTTGGTGGCGTTTAAAAAGACCAACTCCAACTATTCTGCAATTCTGTAATTATTTCTTTATGCAATTAAAGTAAGTTTGTCCTGTTCATAAAGAGCAAGGATGATCAGAGGGCACAAGCAGGATATCTTTCCAAGCTTGAAGGTGAGCAAGGCACAAAATGAGAATGTCACTTGCAAACTGGACACTTGCTGGCTCTAAATGTCACTCAGTGCAGAAGATGTGAATTTTTAGAATCGAAGTGAGAAGGTGGATGGAGATAGAGGAAGGAGACGTGATCCTTGGCTCTGAGGGGAAACAGGATCCCAGCCTTGCATGGTATACAGAAGGTTATACCTTGTTTATTTTTATTCTTGTTGGACTACAAACTCTGGGAGTTTAGAGAGTAGCCATTACAGTGAGAAAAGCCAAAAGCAAGCTGCAGAATAGAAATTTACCTCCTAAGTTTGTTGGAACTTAAATTAATATGTGCACCAATTTCGTCAGTTTGGACTATAATATATAGTATTTAATGGGATTAATAATTGCTGGTTCTTTTCCAAAATATAAGATAGCTGTATCCTAAATATACTGAAGCCAGTGCTAGTATCTTTGGTAACACCTGAGTCTACATCAAGAGGACAAGTTTTAATAGGTATTCAGGCCCTAGGCTGAGGACAAACAGGGTTGGCAAATGGTATTCGCAGGTGCCAGGGTGGGTTTAGTTGCTATGGAACCAAGTTAGCATCAGGGTTTTCAGTGGGTGCAGGTGCACCAGGTTAGGCAATTGGCAGCTGGGTCTTCCCTCCTTTCCTGGCTGTGTCTGTTGTCCTTACACCTCAGAGAGCTGCTGTGGATTTCTTCCTTAGGTACGTGTACATAGTTTGTTTTCTGTCTCTGTGGGTCACTGGGGGATGTTGTGTGGCTGGGTGCCAGCAGCGAGTGCTGGAGCACAGCTTTGGAGCTGTAAGTCTGGGTGTCTCCTCACCACAGTACTTGTGGTTGGGACTGCAAGCTGCAACTGAGTTACACTGGGGCTCTGCTGATGGGAGATGACTTTAGATAGGACAGGGTGGAGGTCTCCTTGCTTTATCCAGTGTGAACAAAAATAAATGTTACTTTCTGTTTCTAGAGATGCTGTCACTGTTCATTTTCCTCTAGTGGTGCATTCATTTTATGTTCCTTGTTTAAACAATAGAAGTACCCCAGTTCTAGGTTTATGAGCTTAAAAGAAGTTAAATGGTGTGCCTGAGGTAGCAGTTCTGGAGAAGGCAGGCACATCATGTTCTGCCATTGCATCAGCACGGGGTGCTACATGGTGAGCCCACGGTGAGCCCCACGAGGCTCTTGGGGGAACACACAAAGGCTGCCTGTGCCTGCAGTCAGTCTGCCCCCAGCTCCGTGGGCTGTTTCTTTGAAAAGAAGAAGAAAACCTGAAGTGTGCAATGCTGGGTGGGCTTGGATATTGTTGTACTTGACCTCTTTCCTTAGAGGAAGAGCTGCGGAGCGGGGCGTGGAGGGCGCGTGTCCCAGCGGCGAGCGAGTGGCAGCCACCTCCTTGCGTCCCTCACGCTGCACCCACGAGTGGCCGGGCTGGGGCATTCCAGGGACTTCTCGTATTTGCGCTGCCCTCTGCTGGCATTTCGGTTTTGTACAATTTGGACTTAAGTTGAGGTCTGAGACTGACCGTGGATGAGCATCGTTCCTTCCTTACTTTGCGTCCCCAGCAGGTCAGAGCGTTATTGCTTACCTTGCTCCTCGTGGTGGGCATATTTGCTTTCCTAAAATACACCTAATGTGGGTAACAGTTTCCCCAGGGGAGAGTTAGGAGCTTTCCAGACCAAATCAGGATCCCGCAGTAAAACTTAAAAAGCGTTTTGGTTGTACGTAGCTTTGCACTTTTCAGAGGATCGTTTGTGTGATTGGTTGGGACAGGTTTGGTTCTAGTGGTGTGTTTGCAGCTCAGGAGTCCCCCTCATCCAAATTCTGAGAAGCTGCACATTCCTTTAATGGGAAACCATTGAATATCAATTTATCTTTATAGAGACAGGAAAATCTCATTTAAAAAAAATATTTTTCCTTGCGTATAAATATGGGTATAAACATGAAATGGAGGTAGCACCTCTTACATGTGTCTTTTCTGAATGTAGTAGGAATCTTATAAAAGAAGTCTCTGTTTCCTCTCAGTTAACCAGTGTGTGTGTGAAGCAGTTTGGACTATTTCATGGTTGGTTTTTTCTCTTTATCATGAATAGTAGCCATTCAGAGAACTATAGCAAAATCAGAGGAACATTGAAGTTACTTCAGGAGCACCTAGCAGTCATTGGTAACAGTAAAATCTAGATGATGTAATTTGGGATTTGTTAGAATGGATTCTTCTCTATTTCCATATTCTGATATGGAACATTTAAAATATCTATCAATAGAATCAATACTCCCAAGCACTTTATTTAGTTACAAGCAAACAGTCCTTAGTCTCAAGGATTTCATTCCTTTCTTTCCCCCCAGCACACTTACTAGTATTGCTCTAATGAAAGTTTACCTCAACAAACAACTTTTTAGGTTTTTAAAAGGTTTATAATATTTGGTCTTCAGAATTAGTTTTATCTTCTGTAAAGCAGGTCAAGTTTTGGTGTTGTAATGGGGATTGGTTTCTTCTGTTAAATAAACTTACAATTCTGAATTTATTTTTTGGCTGCAGTAGAATATTGAAGGGTTCTTGAGAATTTTGTTTCTTTTCTACCCAGCATTTGACAGGTTGGATTAGAAATTATAAGAAACGTCAGGTATATCCATTTAATTTTGCAAATGGAAGGCTACCAGGACTTGCTTTTATTTTTTTCCCCTCTCTCCCTCTCTCTGTAAGTAAGGAGTATCATATCTGAAATTATGGAGAGTATAAATGTGGAAATGTTAAATCTTTTGTTAATGGCTTCGAATTAAGCACACATTGTTGCAGATGATTTGGAGGACTTATTTAAAGTAAATATACAATTTCAAGCTCAATTATCATTCATAGTTTAACCGAACATAGTGAGATATTCGGTCTGTGAATTTGATACAGTGTTACTTCATAATTATGATGCTTTTTTACAGTAAATTTGATATAGAACAGTTGCTAAAGGAAAGCTGCTGAATAGTGTGACCAACCATTTTATGGGACACATCTGGTGCATTAGTTCAGGATGTGCACTGCAGGATAACAGGGCTTTTGCCCAAAAGGAGAAGGAAGCTAACTCCACATGTATACGTTTTGGGGACATGCAGAGAGGTTGAACAATTACGAGTTAATTGTGTAAGCTAATAGGAGGGGTAATAGGAGGGGTTTGTAATGTCATTTCAGAATAGTGAAGGAGGAAACAGAGGAGAATTATTGTTTTAAAATCTCAAATGAACGGTTTACACCTGTTAATGTTACATTTAGAACAGCTGTTTCTTTTATTATCAGTAAACAGATGCAGAAAGTAATGGAATGTTTTAAAGCAATATGTTAATCCTGTCTTCCACTACTGAATATTCTCACAATGTCATAATTAAATATTAACTGTAATGCTGCTGTCATCTGCAGTTAAAGAATATTTACTTATTATTTTAATCACTTTTTATCTGAAGTTGTAAATGTTCATCCAAAGTTATTGTAGTCTTTCATCAAGCCAGCGTAAGTATTTTTGCACATCAGTAATTTTATTGATGATTTGGACTGAACTACTCATTTGAAGTAATGCTGATTTTGGTGTTGCTCAAAGGTTATTTCTGTATTTCAGATTTCTGCCTGAAATGAAACAAGCTATATTTGTGAGGGGGGAGTGGGAGGGAGGGGGGTAATTACTCTTAAGGGCCCAGGCTAGCACACATTTTATATGAACTCTATGTGAAGTTGATTATAGGTGAAGCTTTCCCAGAGCATACTCAGGTTAAGCACTGCAGTTGGGGTAGTACTAGTCAGGTGGTCCAGGAGAGGGTTTTTTTTTTTGGTTTCTGTGGAAATAGTTTTAGTTCGTTTATTTTCAAGTGTGTCGTGCTGCTTCAGTTTTGAAATAAAGAGAAGCTATGAGTCTGACAATCTCCTGGAAAGAAATATCTCAAAAGTGCAGACACAGTATCATGTACTTAGGAAAAGAAACCCAAAACAAGTATTTCAAAATATTTACGCATTAGTGCCTAAACTGACCTGAAGTTTCCTAGAAACCTGTAGTGGCCACTCAGATGCTCAGAGGTGGCAGTAAGAGTTCTTCAACTGGCAAACGTATGTCTTCATTTTAGAGCTGTAGTATGTGTGAATGTTCTAAAGCATGCGGCATTTCAGTGACCCAGCGTGCGATGGTGGAGCATTACTAACTCACCCTCGAAGAACGGAAGCGCGGCAGATTCATGCTGTAGAACTTGTTTGGCAGATTAGTTTTCAGGAAATGCAGAGACCAACGAATATGGCAGCTGCATTATTAAAAATACTGTATTCAAGCCCAGGTCAAATTGTTCATTCATGCATGGAGTAACTCAGCATTAATTGAATCATTGCATTTTTTACATATTTTAGATCACTGATATTTTTTGCTTCAGCACTTGAAATGCCTGATAAATTACTATATTCACAAGGGGCAAGCATTTTGACAGAGGAATGCTTTATAAAGCATTTATGTGTGAGTGTTTGCTCATCAGGTCATTGCAGTAATAAAATTGCATTGGTAGAACTAAGATTCTGTCTTAACTCTAATGTCAGGCAGCTTATTTTTGGAGGATTTCAAGATGCTTATGTAAAACTATCTAAAATTATACAAAATAATTAAAAGGGAATGTCTTCCTTTGTTCTTATTAGCTTGATACTGCTTGTGTTAGATAAATGACAGATGTTCCTAATGAAAGGTAAGAGAGCTTATTTTCTCAATTAAAAAAAAAAATGGAAGGTAGGGAGAAACCCTCTCATGTACATTAAGTAGATTTAAAAGTCCTGTCATCTCACTTCAAGAGAATGAAAGGAATATTCTTTTTGAAATAATTTGAGGTTTTTCATATAAAATAGTTTTTGAAAGGTAAATAGTTCCAGCTTGTGAGAAGCAAATCTAGCTATGATTCTTGTTAGACTTTACCAAAACAGACTAGTAGTAAATAGATTATTTCAAAGGAGTATGTTGTTGGAGGTCTATTCTTCCCTGAAGCAGTCAGAGTAGAAATGTTATTTAGTCAGTTAACATTCCTGATGCTCCCTGACACCTTAGGTGTGTATAATTTAGAGCAGGAACCAGTTAATAGTTACTAAGGCAAGTGGAACTCCAGAAAACTGTCCCTCATCAGAGGAATTCACACAGCTACTTCTCCCACAAGAGAGTTACAGAACCTTTCCCTGAAGCTTCACATTAAGCTTCAAAGTGCCCTTTTCCAAAGCTGCTTGTCCCAAATACCATTGCCATTTAGGAGAGCCATATCTTTTATGCTTTATTTACAATGACCTTTGAGCAACTGAGAATGCTGCCAATTCCTTTAGAAAACGTGGCTTTGAAATTTCAATTTTGGTCTATGTTTGCAAATGAGTAACTGTGGTTATGCATCAACTATAACAGCAATAAAATGGATACTGACCTTTTATAATAACAGTATTTTATACTCTAAGTGAGCTTCACTGTAGAATCTGAAAGTGCTTAGTAGTGCACCAGCCACTTGTAGTTTATGGAAACTGAAGAAACAGCTCAGTCATCCATGAGAGGGATGGAGAATTACAAGGGGGGAAAACCCCAAATGCTGCAATTCAGTTTTACACTTGTATTTTCACTATGATGAGCATGAACCTAATGTTTAATGAGTGTGTACAGTTCATTCTTGCCTGATTGCAAACTTCTTGTGGAGTCCTCTGTATAATTTATTGCTCTCTATTAATCCAAGTCATCAGAAGTTATGCTTGTTTTTGTTATTGTGTCCTGCTTCTTCTGAGTTTATTTAGGTGCTCTATAGCAACAGTGTTGTGCTAAATTCCCTAATCATATAAAGTAATGAAGGTTTCAAGCACCACTATATTTGTTTTTATTTTTTAAGCCTCTATGGATGCAGAACTAATTAAACTTAAGTCCATCTAAAGAAAGGTTTAAATGATAAAATATATTGCAATAACCGTCTTGCCAGTTTTCTTCTGGTTACCAGTCTAAGTGTTTTAACTGTAGCTCAAAAATCTGGAGCAAGTATTTTGGCATAGCAGTTTGTTGTAAGGAAGATTTAATAGCTTGTTATGTCCTATTTCTATAAACAGAAGTCATTTAGAGTTCAGCAGATATATTTAGAATCAGCATTTGTGCTGGTAGTTACAAGCTGAATAAAATAATCTGTGAAAAGCTCAATATACAGAAGGGAATATTCAGGTTCAAATTTACCTCACAACTAATTCTCTTTTAAGAGACTTAGGCATTTTCACAAATAGGAATGTATATAATTGGGTATCGTGCTTGTTATTTTATTTAAAAATCTTTTTAATAACAAGGTTTTGTTGTGTGCAAACGTTAACAGTTTGAAGAGAACTATGTGCCTACTGCTGTTCAAGAGGTCAGTTCCTGTACTCTTTACTCTGGCAAAATTCCCTGATCTTCAGAGAGGGAGATTTCCCTGTCTCAGGGAGTACAGAGGAAGGCCCAATAAAATGGACAGCCAGAAGCTTTGGAGAGGTCTTCTCTACTTTTGGCTGGTTTGGGACAGAATATTAATACAAGTTTACACTGAGTGATTTGTAATCTAACCTCTGATTTGTTGACTTCAAGGTATGCGTGATAACTGAGAAACATATGCAAAGTCAGTTTAAGATGCGAGTTTTATAGCAAATAGTAAATTAAAACCATAGTGACCTTTTAGTCTTGCTGATCATGTGCAGAAGGATGTTCATGTGTTGCCCTGTACTAATCACAGTAACAGGGCTCTTGCTCGGGGAATAGCAGGCACAAGCAGTACTGTTGTGTATTTGTTCCTCTACTGCATTTTTCATTGAAAAACTTTTTCAATTAAAATGTTATAATCACACCTTGATGCAATTTTTGCATATTCTGTTCTGGAAAAGATAGCAGTTATTTTCTTAAAAAAAAGGTTTTTACTTAATGGTGCAAATAGTCATCAATGCTGTAGTTCAAATGTCAGTTGTTATTGCTGTCCTCATTGCTGGCTCTGGCCATGTTTGGTGCAAAGTCTAATAATTTTTATTGTATCAATCCTTGTATAGATCTTGCCAAACACTCCAAGAGCTTGAAAACCACTAATTAAAAGCATAATAGATATTGCACTTAAATATGTTTTTTCTTCTATTAAAAAAGGTATTTCTAATATCTTTTTCCTTTTCTGTTTTAACAAAATAGTAACTGCTGTAATTTCTTTTATATTGAGTGTCCATGCTTTCAGCATCACAAAAAATTTTACCCAATCATGATGGCCCATCCTTAAAGAAGTGTCTTGCAAGGATGGTTTTGTAAATAACAGAAGCCTTCATTTTCTGTTCTCATATCTAAGCAGGACATTTTTTATTATGTTTGAATTCCGATCGTTTCAGTAAGCTTCAGAGGAGTATTTGTGTAGGTGTATTTTTTTAAATGTCAGTACTGAAGAGAGAGAAAGCATTAGTACTTTTTTTTTTTTCATGTTTTCCTTCTTTACAATGTTGGTAGCTGTTTGTCTGAGTGTCAGAAGCGTGAAGTTGTGTACACAAATGATCCTTATGATGCCCCTTTATCCCCTCATCAAACCGGAGTATCGGAAAGAGGACTGGCTGTGTGGCTGGCTCTTGGCAAATCTGGGAACTGAACATGCTGATAGAGTTTCCCCATTTTAACTACATGGGGACTCTACTTGAGGGGAAAATGATATGCTGGTACCAAATGATCTATATGATGTGCAACACAAAAGTTTTCCTGTTTTCGGTTTCTATGACATGACCTGTGGGCTAACTGAAGAAAACATCACTGAGAAAGTGCTACATCTACATATACAAGTGCTCCTATTGATACCTTATTTTTCTAAGATTTTGCTGAGTAAAGCTATTTCCATACATAAGCGTTTTGGCCATCTGCAACTGCTTGTCAGTGAGCCTGGTTTGAGAACACTGGCTGTAATTGTAACCTCAGGAATGTGTGACCAGCTCGCGGCCAGCTGTGCATGCCCTGACTTTTCCCAGGTGTTAAGATACATGGCCACTTTTGTTCCCCTTAACCAATGGGGCAAAATACAGTCCTTGTTTTTCCGCACCTTATATTAAGCCTGAAAACTGCTGGGCTTTGTTATTTTTTCAATAGGTCATAGCAAACAACTACATGAAGTTGTCCATGTTGTTTAATTATTGGGCATCTGTGACGCAGTGTGCTGCATCTGTAGGATAGTATGTATTTTGAGAAATACAAAAAGGGTACTCAGTTCACCATGGTCTTGCTATAAATTAGCAGTGCTGACCCTGCAAATCACATAAGTGCTCTTTTTTAATTGTTGTTGCTTGGAAAAGATTTTACTTATGTTTTGATAGCATAGATATTTCTGCAGTTTAAACCTCTTGAGCCAGAGTGAGTTTTGATGCATTTTTCAGTTGGTTTTCAATTGGTATTATTTTAATGATCCATTTCGTGTTCAGAGGAACACTTAGTAGCTGTTTTCTGCACAGGAGCCTAATTGGAACTCCTCCTAAATCCAGCCTGGAGTTGTCTGCATAGAGTGCTTTGCATTTTGTTGTTACCTGTGTAGCACTTTCTTTGCTTGTATAGCATTTACTGCATTCAAGGTGAGGCACGAATAGCCTGAAAGCAAAGTGTATGCCCACAGGTCTCCTCCTTAGAGCAGCTGGGAGGCACAGTGTTTCTAGTAATCATGAGGACAAAATTTGCTCCTTGGCCTGTGACACTTTAGTCAAGTAAAAAGTAAAAACATGAGATTAATTTATGTACCTGATAATTTGCACGGTGTGATTGTTATAAAGGGATGAATCCACGTCTCAAGTCACTGCTTTTTGCTCTTATTTGCTAACAAGCTGACATGATCTCCACATAGTAGATATGGAAAAGGAATTCATTTTTAACTTAGACCAATTCTTTATATGGTCAAAATGAGACATATTATCCCTAAAAGTAACCTACCCATTCGTATCAGTTTCTAGGTCCATGGAATGAACTCAGACCTCAGAGCAGATCTGTATTCTGTAACACATTCTGAGTTCTTGAATTACAAATTTCTGCCTTTTGTGGACTTTCAAAGCTTGCACTTTTGGGTTTGGTCATCTTTGAACATAGGAAGGACACACAGATTCTAAACCAGCACTGGGGTTTTCCTAAATGCTCAGAAGTCAGGGATGAGCACATGTGAAAAATTCCATGTGTCTAAATGCTTTTCAAAATCTAGTTCTTAGAGACTGAAAAAAGATCGTGTAATTTTGAAAGTCAGGGAAAAATATTAGGCTCCTAAACACTTGCTTAACCCTTGAGAAATACACCCAGCCTGTTTGTGGGGAAGAAGAGGAGCACACCAATCCAATGTTGGGACCTGTTTGAACATAAATGCCTGTAGCAAGACAAGTTCTCCCTTATAGCTGCAGGGATATGGAGCAGTCTTGCAAGATGGGCTTACATAAAAGACTGAATGGTGTGCTTTTTTAAAGGTGTTCCTGTAGCTAAAAGTCCTGGTCTGTGAATCCTCTTTAAAATGCAGGGGATTTTTTAAGGGGATCCACTCTTCCCCAGAGCACACAGAGCTGATGAATCCTGGGATAAAACTGCATGATACAAATCACTGATGATTTGTGCCTCTGACTGACGTTCCTCCAGTGAGGACTCCCAGATACGTACCAGCAGTGTGAGATTCCTGTAACCACTGATCTTCGGTATTTCCTGTGAAACTTAAACCTAATATTCGAAATCTGCATCAGCACTGAACTGTTCTGCCCTTTGTTTTCTGTTCGTCAAGGTGGCTTTTCTCATTAGCATAAATCACAAAGCTCCTACAGCAGTAGTGTTGTCCATGTGATATACAGCATCTCTTCTGGGCCCAAGCAATATTTACAAGCTAAAGGGCTCTGCTTTACTTGATTTGGAGAAGCCTTTCGTTGTTTCTTCTTACAGTTTCTCATTATAAGATGAAACAAATGAGAGGCTTTAAGAGAAATAATGTAGAATACCATGATATTTGTATTATTATGCATGTCTGAAGTGGACAAAATAAATCAGCCAAAGGCAAAGAAAATGCAACCCTGTGGACATTCAGAAGTTGAAAAACAATGAAGTAACAATATCTGCACTACGTTACAGTAGACTGTAATAGAGAAGTTGTATGATTCCAAATTGTGTGTAACCTAGTTTAAGACATAAGACCCTTCTGTGGGGTATGGATACATAATGTAAACAATTTCAAAGAGCATTTGGCAATCTCTTGGAACTTGCTCCAAATGCTTTTGGTTCAATGGGAGGGAAAATCTATGTTCCGTTATAGCCTCACTTGATATTTTATTTTAGAGCAAAGAAGCTTGGAATCAAGTCTACATTTTTTTCTTTCATTGCTTGGAGGTGACAGTGGAAGAAAAGTAAGATGAGCTACATGCTTATATTTCTTTTACCTACTCATCTTTGTTATTTTCGTTGTTGCCTTTAGTTTTCTTTCACTTATAAAAAAATTTAAAAGCACATGCATCAGATATATTAGTAAGAATAATTGGTGACAACTGCTCCCTTCATTTAAGAAACGAACTGATCTATACACATGCTTTAGTTTCATGCTCTTTCTCAGAGGCTGATGTTGGAGAGGGAATGGGTGTTTCTGATGTTATATTCCTAACCTGTGTATCTTTATAGTGTTTATTATTGTTATACCGTCTGAGATGATCTTGAGTGCTTTCTGTGTGAGGAGTTAGGACTTTTTGGAATAGGAAACATTTTTTTCCTGTATGGCAATCTGTTTTCTTTGAAAGATCGATAAGAACAGCTCTGATTCTGTGCAGCTTTCATTCCCGTTGCCTTCTGCTGCATTTTTGTGAGAAGTTGCAGCCTAAGTAGTATTAATCTGCTTAGTAGTTGGGTGGAAGCAGAGAACAGCTAGGAGCTGATTTCCCCCGTTTCCTGCAGCGCACAAACCCGGTTGAGCAGAGCAGTTAGCCTTGCTCCTGAGGGCTAATATAAATTAAAGGTCCTGAGCACTAGGGGTTGTTAAAATTCTCAGAGGGCTCTTTATAAGATGTTAACCCCCGTGGTCTGGCCAGGCTCCAAACGGGGTAATTACATTCTTCCTACCTAAATTCCCCCTGCAATTGCAATTCGATGTGCTGGTATTCCTCACTTCCTCTCCTCTGCCGTGCCCCGTGGAACAGTTGTTGCATTTCATCCCAGAGGTACTTGCTTTCGGTGACTAATGGAGTGATCTGTGTGTAGAGTCTATAAAGCATTTTAAGAGCCTTCTGGATGAAATGTAATTTATGATGCTTAATTTTTTTTAAATTATCTGCTGTTTAAAATGAACTGGGTTAATCTGAGCCCTGAATGCGTGTGAACTGTGGGCAAAAGACCTGGAATGAGAAAGCATCAACATTCCTTGTTGAACTTCTTCCCAGAGTTTTTTTTAGATAAAAAAGGTGAAAGATCAAACTAAAAGTATAGGAAGCTTTTCTAAAGGGTTCCTTACAAAAATAGGAATAATATGAACTATATAATAAGGCCAATGTGATTTTTGCTTCAATTGAAGTACAAATTGAAGTGTATACATACATATGTATATGTAACATTCCTCCTGCATAGGGATTCTGTTGCAACCTTAAAAGAAGCACCTAAAAACTTATGTTCTAAAAGTTACTCTTTTTCTACCGCTTTTTATTCTAGAAAAGCTTTTTATTACAAAGACACTATAAATTTCATTAAGGTATTACATCCTCATTGTGAGTAGACTCATTATGTGTAAATTTAAGTGTTTCTTATAAGCAGAAAAATATGTAATTAGCACTCAATGTTTAACAAGATAGTGGGGAACATCTGTATGTACCAAATATACAGATACTTCAAATACAGTCTTCTCTAAATATGGGATTTTTCTGTCAGATACGTGCCATGCCAATAGGATAAAGAGAGACTGGGGGGACATCTTTCTGTTTAGTTGAACACTGGTTTCTCTTTTCACTCTTGGAGTGTCTCATACTAAGCCTAACTACACTACCTAGGAAACCTTTGTACAGATGCCAGCCTGAATGAGCTAAACTCTTCTTTCAAGAGATCCCTTAGTCTGGTCTGACAGCCTGAAAGGTTGTTTATATCAGATATTTCTCTCCTAGAACATCGGCAGATAGAAACAAAAGAGCAGCATTGATCTGTGCCGTGATGTCCTCACTAATTAAGGGAGATGCCTCAAGGTGGCCTAAGCAGGTGAGCTACTCACCATGCTGCAGGACAAGTTGAAGATTTTGCAGATTTTGAAGATTTTTGACTTGTCTGGTAGCACAAGAAATGTATTTCCAGTCCCAGACAGGAAAAATCAATGTATGACCCTACGCAAGTGAACGTGATGCACTACCTGAGCTCCTGGGAGGATTCTTCGTGTTGCCTTCTGTGTCAGGCTGCTTGGAGAGCTGCACTAACCCTGCATCAGCCACTTTCTGGTCCTGCTGAGGAATGTTAAAAAAGTAAAAACAGCCAATAAAGAAACTGAAAAAACTCTTATTTACATTAAAAAAAAATTTAAAAGACACATCTAATACAATACAGATAGTTTAAAAACCTGGAACTTAAAATGTCTTAGCAAGGTCTTCCATTATGTTTTAGTGAAAAACTACTCTATTACAAACATGTCTTTCTCTCTAAACTGTGATAAAAGCTGAAATAAATTTAAATATTTGACACTGAATTTAGCTCAATTTGCTCTTGCTGCTTGTTGCTTAGAAAGGAGCCTGCACTAACTACATAGCCAGATGTTCGTATGAGTTATACCTATGTAATCCCACTCAGTGTGGCTTTAATGGATTTTAACTTAGAATAAGAAATTTAGTTCTCTTGCCTGTAATCTATTCAGACACATTCTTATTTAAAAACAGTTTGCCATTTAGAATGCAAATAAGCTATTTGTATAGTTTTAGTACTGTAACCGATGTGCTTTTTTAATTGCAATGTGTGAGAGTAAATATTTGCATAGAATACAGCTGTGCTCTGAAGCATTTCTCTTATGATTCTTTATAGTAGCTATTACCAGCACAGTTTAAAAATACATATCATTTGCAAATATATTACAGAAGGAATGTTGTTATTTTCAGTTAGTTTGTGTAAATAAGTATAAATAGCTTTCTTCACACTGATGTCTCCTGACAGGCACAAGAGCTCTGTACTCGCTCTTGACACCAACTCTCACATGCACTCACATCTTCTAAGCATCCTAAAGTGTTTATGTTATTTTATTCGTTTGAGCCTTGGCAAATCAGCATCCTTTCATGTTTTGTACTAGGTTCTGTTGCCAAGATGAGACACAAATTCCTGGAAACTTTCATGCAGAAAAAGAAATCCATATATTTTAATACCAGAGGAGCATTTATTTTATTGGATCATGATTTTAGGTAATCTGATAGAATAAGGTGGCAAAGGCTTTATTTAGATGGAAGGTGACTCACAGCAAGGTATTGCAGAGATGCATAAACCATAATTTTGTGCATTTGCGATCTTTCTAGCTCTTGTTTTGTATATTTTTCCTTGCCTCACGTGTGCATGTTTTCCATTAATTTAGGTATCAAATTTAATTTTCCAGAAATTAATATCAAAGAACAATTTATTAAATTTGTCTGCATTTTAAATTATTTTTAATCCTGATGTTTGTTCAGCAAATCGTCTCTGCTGTTTGTGCTTTACCCCTTAAAGCTATCACACTTTACTTTTCTCCAGTAAATTCTCTGCTTTCTGTTGACTGTTCCTACTTCTTGCATCCTCTTCCTCTGTAAAGGAGGACTGTGCTCTTTTTCCTCCTACTCATTCATAACTTTTTCGCTTTCTTTTGCTCTTTCCTTTTGTTACCCACAACTGTCTGCATGTTCTTTTCAAACTCTCCGTCTACAGCTTCGTTCCCTGTAGCATTGTCTGGCCTAGTTAACTTTAATTAGAAATGCCTTTTTGTTGCACTCTAAATTCAGTTTTACAGAACTCAGTAGAAGCTTTCATATCTAGGATTGAAAGACAAAGGTTTGTTCCTGTTTCACCCAGTCTCCTACCTATTTCTTCTCTTTTTTTTTCTTCATTGTTACCATTTTCTTCTTTCTCAAGCTGTATCTTCAGTACTCCAACCCCAAATTTCCTTCTGTGGTTTTATTTAATTATAGGCACAGTCTGATAATTAAATATTCTAAAATATTTCAAAAATAAGTTAATTTGCATTAAGGGGGTTTTGAGGGGTTTTTTTTGTTTTGTTTTTGAAATTATTTTCAGTATTAGTGTCCCAGTCACTGCAGGAAACATACTTGAGAAATTTCAAAAAAAGGATTCAAGTTAACTTTCTCAGAGCCCCAACCTCCTCATATTTAGGAGGTTATGTAGTCTACCCAGAAGAATACATTATTAATGCAGTTCATTAGAGTGAAACTGTAGAAGTATCTGTAGCTTCTCCGAAAATTCATCATCATTATGGGATGTTGTCTTTAATGACTGCTCTAAATTCCATTTCTTTACAAGTATTTTGTTAACTTGGTCGTGGAGACAGGTGGATTTTTACACAAAAATTTTGTTGTGCTCTTGGGGAAAACAGCCATGCCAGTAATACTCACTTTAACTGAAATTGAGATAAGTAATCTGAGGGTGACTTGCTTAAGGTTTGAAACAGTTAACACTCTCTTAGGAGGAGATGAGGAGTAGATAAATGGTGAACAACTGGGAAGCTGGCTCTGAAGGACATGCTCATGAATTTGGACACCGACTAATCTGTTTTGGCTGTTGCTGGCATGGCAAATAACAGCATAATGCAAAACCTTCCTGTTTCTTCCCACTCTGGCGTTTTAACTTTCCACTGAGGGCAAGCAGCGGCCACAGGCCAAAGCCTTCACTGGCAGAGTGGGAGCAGCAGCCTCCCTCCCTCCCCTGTGGCTCTTCTGCCTCTTGTGCTGACCAGTGCACAGCAGAACACAGATCTGGGAGGTTTTTCCCCCTCAGGTCTGATCATCTCCTTAATTGTCCTGTTCTTGCCTTACAAGCACCAAATCCCTTTTTAGCGCTGCAAGCTCTTTTGGCTCTGTCCTATAGAGCATCTAAAGGAAACGTTCACTGAACAGCTTCTCATGTTCATTCAGTCTGGTTTGGTGGTTTTTTCACCCTCTGCTCAGTGTAGGTATAGGACAGAGTTCCTGCTGTCCATGTCCTTTCCAGATGCACCTGGTATCAGCCCTCTGGAAAGCCACAGCTCCATCAGAGTCTGGCAGCCTCTGAGGACTCCCACATGTCTACTGTGTCACTGAGCCCACACTGAGGAACCACCTACCCACTACTGGGAATTTTAGATCAGCAGAGTCTTCTGTATGGCTATTGCCTCAACTGGAAGAGACAATAAGGAAAGGATCTTATGGAAAATATCTCATATCCTATGTTGTGATAAGATGTAGGAATGATCTCAACTTTCTGTAAAAGGTAGTTTTAGGCTTTCAATGTAACCAAATGATTTCTCTTTTTTTCCCCTCTCAAAGGCCCTGTTTTATTCTGAACCATGCCAAATTTTGTGCTTGCTCTGTGGAAAGATTTTTGTGTTTCTATGTAGAGAAAAATGAATTTTCATTGTTTCCTAGAACTTTTTCATACCCTCCATGTCTTTTGCCTACTCCACAAAAGTTTTGCCAATCCCATCTTGATAAAGTCAGTCTTCATCTGTGTCAGAGTTTTCTAACTATATTAAGACTAGCTATCAAATGACAAGGAACGTGTTAAAGTCCTGTTCCTCTGAGGCTCAGACTGTCCATGCTGCTTCCCTTCAGCAGTTCCTTGGAGTTTTTTGGGTGTTGCTGTTTAGAATCGGATTTATGCACGAAATTTTTACCCGTTGATGCAGAATTTTAAAAAGGATTTCTAGTGTGCTCTCTTCAATCTTCGAATTGCACTTTTTTGTCTGAAGCTCAGTGTAGAATACCTTTGAATCCCATAGATGAGAGTCTTTGGGGAATAAATTTCATTTATGCTGAAACATGTATATACCTTCAAAGTAAATTTGTATATATTTGCAATGATCCTTTTCTGTCACCCACCGTGCCCCACCATCCCAATTAGCTGAAGAAATAAAGGTTAAAAACTCTGAAGTCTAAAAAAAGTCTGTCTTGTTAAAAACAAAACAACCAATCAGCCAACTCTCCTGAAATGCAGTTAAAGCTCTGCTACCCTTATAAAGCAATAGGGAGGGCAAACAAGATAGTGTCGCACCTAAAGGAATGTTCATGCCAAGAAAATCTAATTGCAGGTGATGCCTTAGGTTTCAACTTTCATATTTTTCAAATCCTGTACTGCCTAGTGTGTAACTCTGAAGTTTCTTGGAGCCTGTTAACTTCTGCTCTCTCATGTTAGGTAGATGTAACAAAACCTCTCCAGGCCTGCTCTCCAAGGACAATCAGACTGTCCTAGGCCCAAAAAGTATAAACCAAAAGCCTTTGAGAGGGGGGCAAGCTGAGGGGAAATTACATCATTAAACTGAAGCTTTAATTGGAGAATTAACCCTGATATGCAAATGAACCAAACCTATAAAAGTGTGACGAACTCATGACCTGGGGTCCATCTTGGCAGTAGCCTCTGGACTCCCCAGGGTGTACCTTTGAAGGCCCTTTGAATAAATACCTACCTTTATTCCCTTATTCTGTCTAGTCTCTGTTTTTTATGTGGCCACTTCAGGCATCACAGGCATCTAGCAAATGTGTAGTTTATACAGATCAGTGTGGGCAAAACATTTTCAAGACCTATTCCTCTATAAATTGTTTAGGTTCTTGCTTAGCACTTCCCTTAAGAACAGGAGATATTCTGACAAATTAAGGGAAAATAGATTGATCGTAGCTGATAAGTGGTGACTAGAATTAATCAGAATCTTGGGGTGGTGAAATTCATACATTTTCCTTATGGTCCAATTTGTTCCTCAAATAACCTCCCATATTTTTTAGGTTTAGCAGTGATGTCAATATCTTGGACAAAGCTTAGCAAAGGAACTATATTAGTTTTAAATTTTCCCAGTAGTTCCTTACATCATATCATGGCTCTAAAATAACTAAATTTTGTCATCAAGTTTGATTTGTACTTTTGATTTCAATTCCCAAGTCGTGTAACGCTGTCAAAACAGCTCAAGCCTGATTCAAACTCCTAGAGCAATTGTGATCCTAAAAATAAGAAGAGGGATTGGTCGGTGTTTGCAGAAGTAAAACTGTCCTTTGCCTTTATGTCTGTGCTTGGAACGATGCTTGTGTAAGTTACTGACACTGAAGGAGTAAGTTCAGCAGCAGAAGACAATCCTCAGGGATGAGGTTTCTGTTGGAAAGGGGCATCTAAGAGAAGTTTGCTTACATAAGTTTGGTGTTAGGCAGCAGATGAGTGGCTTCAAAGATCTTAAAGGAAAAGTTAAATGAATGCATATTCGGGGTTCTTTAAGTCACAGAGGATTGGGTTTGCATGGCAAGGTTTTGGTAGTGGGAGTGCTACAGGGTCCTACTCTTATTTGGTTGGTGATAAATTCAACTCATTTCCTCAAGTCCAGTCTGTTTTGCCTGCGGTGGTAATGGGTGAGTGATCTCTCCCTGCCTTTCAGATGATGAACCTTTTATTATATTTTGTATTACTTTTTCTCTCCCCTGAGGAGGGGAGTGATAGAGCAGATTTGGTGGGGACCTGGCATCCAGCCAGGATCAACCCACCACACTGATGCAGAAAAGCAAAATGGCAAGTGCCTTTGGGGGTTCCCCATCATTTACAGAGTGAAGACCTAAGACTGTAAGAGGGCATTGAAGCAGGCATAAAGGAAAATGAGTCTTGCATGAATGTATTTAGTCAGATATAGAGTCAAGGTAATGATGAATAATGCCCAAATACGTTTGTAAACAGGTGCAATACACTCTTTTCCCCTGCCTGGAGAGCTGCCACTGTTATGTGATAGCTTAATATTTCAGCTAGAACTACAGCTGGAATGGCAATGATATTGAGTGATTTTCATTATCCATTCAGTGTGGCTGAAATGAGCATAGCCATGTAAAATAATACTAAAATAAACTCATCAAATAGAGTTTGCAAAAAGCTTTGTAAAACTGCAATTATTTTTCATTTGTAAATAATGTATATTTGTGGAAACCCCTCCAAAGAGCTCTGGGCTGCTGATTGAGTTTTCAGGTAATTTGTTCAAACCTGTTTAAGACTTTGAGCTACAGCTATAAAAGGCCTTACCCCTGACTTTGTAGCTGCTGCTGCTCTCCCATGTGCCAAGTGGAGTTTGAGAGTGGATCACTCACTGGGGCAGTCTGAGAGCAGCTCGTGATTATTTTCTGGTACTGCTCTTACTGCACTAGGACTCTGGTGAAGATGCTGCATAAACCTGCAGCAGAGATGCTGCCCCTAATATAGGACAGATAGGGACAGTTAATGCTAGACTAAAGCTAATTATAAAATTAGCAATAATTTGTTTTCAAATTCTTGGCTTTGCTAGGTTCATTCTATAGATGGTCAATTTTGGTGAGATCATAACCTTGACTGGGAGGGGAGGGGGTTTGTACTGCCTTCTATTCAGAGCATCTATTTTTATGATCAAGTATGTATAAGCCTTATAAAAACCTGCACAGCAAAGATTGTAATATTCCTGAGGCTAGAAGAAAAGCAAGAAAGCAAAAACATCACTGGCTAAGTGAGGATTACTATTTTGAGTTCAGTATAGCTTGCATAAGCAAACTTGAACAGGACCAGTTGGATTAAATATCTAAGAGAGGTTCTTAATAATAAATATTTCTTCTAGCCTTGAGCTTTCAGACCTGGGAAACAGATGAACGTTCAAGTGCTACATATGTAATGTAACTTAGCTTTCCATCAATGTTTTTAGTTTCTTAGCTGTTTCTAAATGTTTGGTTCAACGCGTAACAATGTGAACAAAGGAAATATAAACATCATCTTTGGAGTGCAGGACATTATCTTGCCTTGTCCAAGTTGTGTTTGAGCTTGAATAGTAGAATGTCAATCTGAGAAAGCAGGATATCAAAATACAACTGACCAATTATCCAGGTATTTAGAAAGTTGTAGTTAATTTTGTAAAGCCAAATTTGTCCCAAAATCTTATGTTAATAACTGATAATTTATTACCTCAGAAAATCCGTTCTGTATTTTAAATAGGATTACCACTGGATTCAGAAGGATGAAAACCACTGCTGAAATGTATCAGATTATTCATGGCCCATAGGGGAACTGTGCACTATAGAAAAGCAGGTGTCTCCTTTCACTAGGAAGGCTTCCTATTACAGGAACAGGTTTCAGAAGGACACATGGATCTTTGAAGAATCCTTAAAGTTTCTGCTTCCTACTCCTCTACATCATTTTTCAACAAACTTTTAGAAGGATGAGGGAAAATTGTGTTCACTTGAGTTTTGTATTTACATAGCAGAATTGCATTCTCCTTCAAGTAATTTTATTTTGGGAGACTGCTTCTTTCTGCTGGTGATTTAAAAACTGGTGTGGTTTGTTTTTTGGTTTTTTACTGTCACTTTTTCATTATGCACAGAGTGTAGTGATAAAACCATTCAAACTTCTTCCAGGTTAACCATATTCAAATAATTTCGGTAGATATACGAAGGAAAACTAAAAGCAGCAGATCACTGTTGAGTGTCCATCAGTGCTCAACATAAGACAAATTGTGTGTCTTTATGGAAAGGCAGGAATTACCAAACACTGTGTGAAGGTCCTGGAGGAAGGCTAAGAAGCTGGCAACTGTCCAAAAACATACCTTCTGTTGCATGACTGCTCTTGGGGTAGGTCATGGGGTGATGGTGTGTAATCCATCCTTGTCCCATCAAGGAATGATTCATATTTGCTAGGAGTCTTCTCTTTCTTCCGTATGTTACATTTGAAAGGAGTAATTCTTCGAGAATTAAAGTACACTTTGTCCTAAAAACAGATGTCCACGTGCAGAGGTTATTCTGGAATAGCTCTCTGGTAATGTTTTATACTGAATAAATGTTAGCAGTTTGTCTCCTTGATGAGTAGCACTAAGTCTGTGCTGTTAGTAGTTGCTTGCGACGGTGTTCTTGAAGCAATGAGTTGGGGTTTTTATCACCTGATAGGTTTTTAGCTTTAGGGATGAAAATTGAATTTCCAGTTGAATATAGGGTGGTAATCACCTGGTGACAGAGAGCTTCAGAGAAATTGACCTATTGGAAAATGTCTGGCGCTCTGTGCTGTGAGATTAGGTGTCGACAGCATTCTTTTGAGGTGATGTGAAGTCTCCGAGGAAACACCCTGGCAGCTTTTTATCCAAATCACAGAGGAGTGTTCGGAAACAGTGACAGTCCTGGGGGAATCTTCGCAGTGCTATGCTCAGAGTAGATGTATCACTTCAAGGTACAGTGTTGGGCTTGTCCCGCCATGGTTTAATTTGGGTTACTTGTTTAGACCTTGGATTTCCACAGCTGGGGTCCCCATTGCACACCAATACATTGGCCCTACAGAATAGTTAAGCTGTGGTAAACTATAATGATGGTGGAGGGAGGAGGAAAAAAAGTGGTTTAGGGTGTTTCAGTTTCCTACTGCTTTTGGAGTCAGTTCACCTTCTGGAATAGTACTTTCAGGAGCAAACTGTATTTCCATTACTAGTGTATCCTTACTGAAAGGCTTAAGATATTCTAAGCTTCTCATTCAGTAGGGAATTTCTTTTTTTCTCAAAGGCATTTGGTGGTGTAGGATCCTTCTGCTATAGGAGTGTGCTTGCATTCAGTAAAGAGCTTAATTTGATCAAGAAGTATAGAGCTAGTCAAAACTCACAAATCTAACAAATGCTCTAAGTAGTACATATTAGGAGTTGGAGAAATTATTTCATTTTTATTTCTAGAATTTTCAAAAATCTAGAGGTGTTGCATACCTGTGGTGGGTTTACCCTGGCTGGATGCCAGGTGCCTACCAAATGCTCTCTATCATCCCTCATCAGGACAGGGGAGAGAAAATGTAATAAAAGGCTCATGGGTTGGCATAAGGGCAGGGAGAGATCATTCACCCATTACAGTCACGGGCAAAACATATGGGACTTGAGGAAATGAGTTGAATTTATTACCAATGAAATCCAAGTAGGGTAATGAGGAATAAAACCAAATCCTAAGAACACCTTTCCCCTGCCCTCCCTTCTTCATAGGCTCAACTTCCCTCCCAGTTTTCTCTACCTTTTCCAGCAGTGCAGGGGGACAGGCAATGAGGGTTGCAGTCAGTTCATCACATTACTCAGGGAAACATTGAGTGTATTACCAGAAATTGCAGGAAGATGAGGCTTTTTGTGTCCCCACAGTGTCCCAGTCCCCCCAAAAGAACAAGTCTGGAGCATGGATTAGCTTCTAACCTACCTTTCACCATTCTATGGTCCTGGTAGTTTTGAATGTTTTTATGATTTAGTTTTGAAGGTAGACTTTTGCTTGGTTGTGTTTTAGGAGTTAGCTGGGAATTGAGGTGTGAATTAGGGTAACACAAAGGTTGCTGCTTCAAATTTCATTACTCTACTGGTGGGATTAAGAGCAGCTACCGTAGCCAGAGGTACATTCCCGGATCTCAGCCTTTCATACAGGGTTCTCTGAAAAGAGGAATGGAAAAATCTTTCAGTGACTGTACCATTAGTTTAGGATTGTCCTAATTTCATTGTGAAGTCTTCAGCTGGATACAGAAGCTCTTTTGCACTTCAATTTTTCATTAAGGTTATTTTTGTTAGTTCCATCTTGTGATTGTTGGTGCATATTTGCATTTACAGTACACCTTTAGGGAAGATGGACTTTGTAGTTAAGTCATTTAAAAATATTCTATATATGAGTCAAAATCTATGTATCTAATATTTTTTCAATGGAGAACTTATTAGATTAACTACTGATAAAGGGATTAATGTTATTAAATCATCCGTGCTTTTTTTTGAAAATTATGTTTGTATTTCTTTGTGTGGCATTTCATGTGACTCTAGATGATTACTACAAGCCATGAAATCTGCTTTTAGCATCTGGCAACAGTCTGGGGGTTTTGAGCAGTGACACAGAAGATAACAGGGTATCCCTTTGTAAGAGTGCATGTGTATCCCAGTCTGTGGCAGTCCGAGTTCATGCTCACATTGATGTGAAAAATAGGTTTTTGAAGTACACAGCTAATTATGGTTTTGATTAAGGAGTAGTCATTCTGTTATATGATAGACAGTTATGGTGCAAATGTTAGTTGTAAGGGACAAATACATGTTAGAATTTTCTTCCAAAATTTATTTCAACTGATGCGTGTCTCTCATTTCTTCATTCGTGTAGCACTAATTTGGGTAACAGGAACATGGGGTTGTTGTGCTGCCCTTTTTTTAGTGCAAGCCTGCCCTGTCCTGCTGAGTGAGGCCATGCATTAGCTGAGAAAAATCTGCTGTACTTCCCAAGGGTGCCAGGTCAACAGCCTCATGATAGGGTCACTTAGTGCATTGAACAACACAGGAGTAAAACTGTCAGAATTTTGTAGCCTTAAGTGTAATTTACTATAAATTATAGCCTGCTCTGTTGAACTCTCAAGCAAGAATGAAACTATGGAATAATGCTGAAGTCAAAGCTGTGTGTTAAAGCCACTTTCTCACCTAAAGGTTTATTCACGGTCAGATTGTCCTTTAAACACAAATATGTGAAATATAAAAGAGCATTCAAAATGTCCAACTAAAAATTTGCGTTTGAGCAGCCAAATTCCACTATCTTCCTAATGGTGAGAGTGGAACTTCTTTGTTGCTAACAGATGTAACCAAAGGAAAAGGGGCTAAGAGCACATGTACAAAAAATCAAACCAGAAATCTAGGCTCCTGGTTTCTGAATAGCAGTCAAATAAATGTTTGTGTGTTTCCATTCATGTGCTCATGTAGGTTTCCTGGTATTCCCCAAAAAATTCCTGGGATTAAATGCATCTATTTGTAGTAATCTCTGTAGTGTGTTAAAGGAAACCATCACGATGGCAATATTCTCTTACATTCTTTCCACGTGGATAGAATAAAGATTGCTTGAGTATTTTAGCACAACTGGAATCTGGAATTGAAGACTTTTGTCTCACTTGTAAAATAATGGTCATGAAATTCAGATTCCAGTCCAGGATTTTGTTATTGAGTCCAAGGGGGTTTTATTCATTATTTTACTGTTTGCTTAAATATGACCATCTGGGCAGAGGGGGAAAAAAAGAATTTCTCTGTGACTTTTTTTAGTAATAATGCCAATAATTCTTCCAATTATTCATGCTGGTCAAGCATTGTTGGAAAAGGTTAAATATTTTTTAAAAAATCATTAAAGAACATAATTATTTTTACAAAAAATTTACATAACCTTCTTTCTGAAAGAAAGACTTTCTGTCTGAAGTTCACACAGCTCACAGAGTTGGGGTGCTTGCTGGGAGTCTCATGACCTGCACCGCTGATGAATGGTGAGAGAAGATTTAAAAATTAATTGGAGCAAAGGATTAAAATAATATTCCTCCTCCTACCTGGTGAATGAGGCTGTACCATTCTCCCATTACCCTAAGTTTTATCTATTTATTCACATTAGGTAGTAGTATTTTATCAGAAGAGTTCTCCCATAGCTTGAGAGTGCATTCATCCAGAAGAAAAGAAATAAAGAATTTAGAAGGCTTCCTCATACTTTAAAACAACAAAACAAAAAACCAGAAAAGCAAACAGAAACTTATTTCTCTATGGAATACAAGTTTAAAGTCAGATGCTTCAGTGCAGTAGGGGAACTAGTGGAACCAGGGGCTTTTCAGATCCTGTAAGCACTTATTTTTCTGTCATCATTATAGCAATAGTCAAAAATACTGGCAATTTGAGGCACCTGATTCTGATGTCCTTGTTGGTGCCACACGGCCTTATTTTTGCCAAAGGTGCCCCTCCATTATTCTGCCTCCCTCATTTCCTTTGCCCTACTGTCTCAGTCACAGAATCATGGAATTGCTTGGGTTGGGACAGAACAGTTACCCTGGGTCATCACGTTCTTACCGAGGTGTGAGTGAGAAGTCTCTTGTGCAGCACATCCCAACCATCCTACAGAAACCTCTAGGATTGCTGGTGTCCTGCTGCATTGCCTTTCCAGCAGGTGCTGGGGGTGGTTAAAGTCCCCATGTTAACCCGGAATTGTGAAGTTTTGTCTAGTTCTTTAAAGGAGGCTTCCTGATTTCTTGGTTAGATGTTCCATAACAGATACCCGCCATGATGTCTCCCTTGGTGGGTACATCAGTTTGATCCCAGTGGCTCTGCAAATGCCTGGAAAATCCTAATTCCTCCTGCATGTTTATGTCGATGTATGACTTTGTGTTTAGGCACTTTTTATTGTGAAAATGCAGTATCAGGTACACTTACAAGAACTCAGTCTCCTGTGGCATAGCATTCCACCCTCCCTGTACTTATAATAGGCAGGATCTTGTATGGATAACTTCCAGCTTCTGGTATAAGCAAGCTGTGGGTTAGCTGTAGACATTGGTGTTTGCTGTAAGCTGGTAGAGAATGTGTTGCTAAATCTCTGAGTGAGATCCATGGCAACGCTGCCAAGGAACAATTGGCTTCCAAACCAGAATTAGGGTCCGTGGGAGCGGATCTGGAAAAGCCTCGTGAAGGCTGCGTGGCCAAAACTGAGTAATTGCATTTTGTTGTAACTAAGCTCCTTCTTAATCACAGTCAAGAGAAATTTGTGGAACCAATTTTCAGTTGTTTTTCAATGAAAGACCTGAAGTTTAGCCGTATGTAACCCAAACAATGGGTGCTGAAGATTGCGCTGTGCCTTCCATAGACATGATTTGTTTTATCCGTGAGGATTGTCGTATGTGTTCACGTGGTAGTAGCAATCACCACAACTCTGTTCAG
The DNA here is from genome assembly GCA_013398055.1 of Ifrita kowaldi. NCBI lineage: Eukaryota > Metazoa > Chordata > Aves > Passeriformes > Cinclosomatidae > Ifrita > Ifrita kowaldi. Next base: position 4,199 of record VZRS01013122.1, on the reverse strand, counting down.
ATGAGGTCTTGTACAAGTGCAGTGAGTGATGTAAAGAAGTGGGCAATCGAGGACAGCCACAGATTTCTGGAGCATTTTGTAAAGGCCGGTAGTCTTCACACAAGTACACTGATAAAAGTAAGGCATTAGGGGTATCGCTGTGCTGCAAAGAAGGTTGTGGTAAAAAGCACCACTTGGTGTAGGATCCGTCTCCAGAGCAATTCTGTGCTAAAAATTATGGTTAAGATGAAAAAGTGCTTTTATTGAAAAACATCTTTTCTAATTTTTTTAAAATGTTCCTAAGACCGCAATTTTAAAATATAAATCAGTAAATTAATTCCTAAGGTGATAGTCAGCTTTGGGCTATCATTTTGTCGTAACTAGAGCTTGAGTCTAGGTCTGTGTTGGTTGAAAAGAAAAGTTGAGACAATTGTTTGGGAACAAGAAGAGTGAGATGCTCTTAGAAACCAGAGGAGAGTTCTGTGAGGATGCTTTAATAGTATTCCCAGCTTTAATAAGGTATTGGAGAACTGAAAATACATCAGTACAAAAAAAATTGATTAATAAGTAAGTCACAAGCTATACATAAAAGCCAAAAAAAAAATAAATAAAAGGTAAGGCAAGTATGCTGAGACTATTTCAGGGACAACACAATGACCTCAGAAGAGAATATTTTGGGTAGCTGCCTTGTCTATCTCCTTAGGCAAATGGTGTACCTGTAAATGGGATGTGCCATGGTAGCAAAAACCAGGTTAAATAAATATTATTTGTTTGATTTGTCAAATTTGTTGGTGACTGTTGATATGTGGTGATGTGAGGACTTATCTGTGAGATCTGACTGCAGGTCAGAGTATAAAATTCTGATGCTGTGACTGTGTACTGTGATGTGTTGAGAGGAACACTTCTGCATTGGGGAAAAGCCCAGTTTTAGGGTGTTCTTAGAACATTCTTCTCTAGAAGGAAAAGACTCCATTATGATGAAGTTATGCTGCTGTTAGTTGGAATAACCCATGTTCTTTGGTACCTCTGGGCACACAGGGATCATGACTAGAGTCCTGTGAGATTTGTTGTCCCACCCTGCGCTGGGTGAGCAACACAAGTGAGCAGAAAGCTCTGGCCAGCCCGCAGCAGATTGTGGTAGGTGTCACCTAGAGCAGCGAAGCAATGGGCATTTTCCCCTGGACTAGCACCTAGGCTGAGCTTTCCCACATGACAGCAGCATACAGTAGGCAGCTGAGCTCAGCCCGAAGGCATGTGTTTGACGTGCCTCCCACTCCTCCGACCACCTGGCGCTGCGCGAGAGGCGAAGCTGCAACCCGATGCCATAATGCGTGACAGCCAGGTGTTCAGCTTGCTGCTTCGTATGTCAGCATTGCCGGACTTGAGGAATGACAACGGGAATAAATGATGATGAAAACGTCAGTAGGAAGAAGATTGCTGTTGACTGAAATCAGAATGAACCTCCTCTTCAAATGCACAGATGCTTAAGCGTAAAGAAAATCTTTGCTCTCCATGCTGTTGTGTATGATGCTTAAGAATGCCTAATTGGGTGCCACAAAGTGCCCTGAAATAATGCTCTAACTCCCTTATACCATTGCTTGGTTGGGAACATAACTGCTCCTCTCCTAGGTAAAAAACTAGTAAGGATTTCTGCAGAAAGAGTGCATGAATCATGGACCTTAACTGCAAGCTACTAGCCAAGTTATGAGTAATTATATTTTGGATTGCTACATATTCAAATTATGATGCAACAGATTATACTTAAATTAGATTTGCTGTAAAACATCTTTTGATTTTGGCAAAGAGCAGGCCTTTCCAGTTTAAGCATTCTTAAGGTAGAAGAAGTAAAAGTTTAGCAAATGCCTTCAGTATCATCCTGGATTTGGGAAGAGAAAATCTTCCTTGCTGCCTTGGTTACATCCCTCAAATTATTTAACTGCTTTAAATTTCGCTTTTTGTATGGTACTCAGCTCCTTGAAATGCATAGAAGCAGACCACTGTTAGCACATGACTGCTTTACAATGAATGTTACACCTTACATGATTTCAGGATATTGTCCTGTTTGTGTTGCAGCTGTCTCCCAAATTGCCTTTTTTAAAGTTTAGTGGATGCTGTCTGCCAAGTAATGCCTCCATAATGCTTTCCCAGGTATTCTTCCCATACCATCATAACCTTTAAGCACTCCTGGTAATTTTACTGGTGAAACACGGAGCATAATACCAAAGCGAAGCATGTTTTATTCTTTCCTAACCGGAGATCCTAACCAGATCTCACCCAAGGCTATATAGGCCTCATCAGGAGTAACAGGAAAGACACCGCTGAGCCAGGGCTTGTTCCCCTGCCTTTCCACAGGTAGGATTCATTCAAGCTGAATATTTTCAGCTCTTGAAGAGGGACTCACTTTACTTGTACAGAGGGAGTATGATAAATACAATGGAAAAGCTACAGGTTTGAAATTTTACTCTGTTATTGACTTGTAGGTGAAAGGCATTTCTATAGGGACAAGTTGCAATAGCTTTTAGGACCACTGATTACTTTTGATTCACAATTAGATTTAGAGCACAGAGCGCCTCTACATTAAGAACATGAGTTCAAGATCACAAGTTGACTCGTGGACACTATGGTATTTTATATTTTCTGAAAGTACTGTTTTGAAAGCATGTGTAGTGTGAGAGTTATGTCCACTTCTAAAGAAAAGGAACAGTCTTTCCTGTAGCCTCAGAAGGCCTTAGTGGCTAAGGCTGGTGAAAATCAGCCAGACTTACACCCCAAATTCTGCAAAGCTTGTTGCTGATCTTGGCACCTCATCTACAGAGGGCTTCATGACTTGTTCTCATCTATATTCTGGAGCAATAAAAACAGAAAGGTTTTTTTTTTTTCATTTCATACTCACTGCAATAGTTCTTCATCCCTCCAATTCAGCCTCCCTAGCCACCAAAGAGAATAATTCTGCTTAATTTGTCAATACACCTAGTAATTAATTGGACTGGTTCATTGTTGAATGAACTGTACGTTTGCACTTCTCCATTTCTTTTTGTTTTGCAAGATTGCTACAACAGATGTTCGCACTATCACTTATTTTGAGATTATTTAGAAGCAGCCAAGAGTGAACAGAGCTGTACTTTTTGCCTATTCAAATTCTGAAGTTGGCCTGTAGCCCTAACTTTTTCCTTTGGATTTTATCAGGACTTTTATAAACTAAATAGGAGAACTGGAGCTTTAGTGTTTCCAGAGTTTGTCTGCATCTTACTTTTATTGCTTCAAACATGTTACATTTGCATTTCAAGCCAGAGTTATGGTCTTACTTCTTGCAGGGGAAGACTTGACAGAAAAGCAGATGCAGTTGCATTAGTAGTTTCTTTGCTGGTGTTAAATCAATGTATAGATATCTACTTGCTGTAGTTAACGTTGTTGTGAGGAAGCTAAAGTGGAAGCACATAGCTAACTTGAGTCAGTTAAAACACGCCACTAAGGTTCTTCCTGACAATTTTGCTGAGTTACATAGGTACTGTGTTGTTTGTAAAGCTTCTAGCTAGTACATTCCATTATGTACTGTTTTCTACCTTTATTTTTTTTATTGAAATGTACTAAATTTATATGTTGAGATGGGATAATTTCGTTACTAAGTTTGTCCATCCAGTACTTCAGATTAAAATAACCTGCTTTGTTTTACTGTAGCTTTAACAAAATCTGCCTGCCTGGACTGAGCTGTCCAAACCTAATCTCAAGCAGATTTATTTTTTGAGTCGTTTAGCCAAAATAGGTCATTCGCATCCAAGAATGAGTCAATTCAATAATCCTTTTGATTAAAAAAGAAACCACCCAAAAAAACCTTCAAAAAACCCCGAACCCCCAATGAACAACCACAAACCCCAAACCTAGACTCCACAGAATTGAGGAAAAGCTACCTAAAGCTATGAATGGATTTGGCAGATTTCTTCCTTTGAAATCTGCACATATTTAGCAAAGCAGTACATCTGTGAAAAATTGCAGTGCATCTATGCTTAGTGGTGATGACTTCTGTGTTCAGCTGTTAAATTCCCCACGGGCTCTGTTGAGCATATTGGAAGGTTTCTACCCTAACTGCAGCTTCCAGCAGACACAGGTTGCACTGGATCTGGTGAAGGGACAGGAGGGCACTACTGCAGGGGGGCTGTTTCCCTGCAAAAGAGGCTGTGGGGCAAGAGTGTGGGGTGCGCATGGGATGGGATGGGATGGGA